>PVLD010010807.1:52994-68894 GCA_004027595.1 Dinomys branickii | reverse complement strand
TGTTGTTGCTGTTGTTGATGTATGCCTGTTTTCTTTCTTGTCTTTGGATTTTTGGTTCTTGTGTTTTCTTTTTTTTTTTTTTCTGTTGTTGAGAGGATCAATGGTCTGACTAAATTTGCATGTCTGTATATGGGTCCGTACATCTACAATTCGAAGATATCAATGGATAAAGCAACAACTACTGTTGAGACCATATCACCTTGTCTATAGATTAGTTGTGATTGTACTATTTTCTATGATAATGGCTGTCTGTTTGTCAATATGTTTTGTACTTTTATGTTTCTAAAATTAAAAAAAAAAACAAACAAAAAAACAGTAGCCCAAGACTGGGATATCCAGGGAGAAATGGCAGTGGAGCCATGCCTATGGTGAACTGGAGAAGCAGTACATGGTTTGATCCCAGGAAGTCCCTCCACTTGGAAGGTTAACAGCTAGAGAGAGATTACAGCCTCAGGGACCACCATAGTTCCAGAGAGCACTTAGTCAGCTGCCGTTTTGGGAAGGAGTTGATTCAGGACTCAGAATTAGGTGGGACTCAGGAAAACCTAAAACAACCACACTTCAGAGCTCTCAGGGTTGCCCTCCCACAGTGACTGGGCAAGAGACAGCCACAAGAGACAGGTATGGATGGGGAGTAGGCTAAAAGGAAATTCTCCTGAGAAATTTAAGCCCAGGTCAGGAAAGCCACCTTTACCCACCCACTCCATGGTGAACAGGCAGGCCCAGTTGTGTTGTGCTCAGAAATGCCTGGGTTTGAAAGAGCCAGCATTAAATATTTGAACCCTTGACCCACTGTCTACATGTAGCTAAGATCCAGTATCCTATTGCCTTCCCTATCTACCAGTGTAAGAAAATGCACATTGCAGTGGGGACTTTACCACAGCCTGGGATAAACAGAGGGGCCTCTAGAATAGTGGGGCCACTGCATAGACCCATTGACTGGAAGACTGGGTGGAGAAAATTGTCTTGTTTCCTCTAGGGCTGTAGCTCCTGGAAGGAAACCACTTATTAAAAATACAGAGAGTTTCTTTTTTCTATTTTTGGACTCATTTTCTCCTTTGATCCCCCTCCTTCTTCTTTCTTGTTCACTGGCTTATTAGAGCTTGGGGAGTTTTCCTTTGTTCTCCCCCCCCTTCTTTTTCATACTCCTTTTCTTCTTTTCTTTTTCCTTTTAATTTTTCTATTTTTATTCTATTATTTTTTCTTTAATCTCCTATTTCTCATGTTTTCTTCCTGCTGCCTTTATTTAATTCATAAATATTTGTCTACTCCTTAATAAGATCATTTGTCTAACTTTTCTGTCCTTCTATCTCTCAGTTTTCTTCTGGCATTCTCCCATTCCCTACACTGTATATCTTTAATAGCGTAACCGTTAAGTTTTATTGATCTTTAGATAATTAGTTAGGCCTATGTTACTATTGTTGAATTATTTTCTACCATTATTGGAGTTATTGTTACTTCATTTAGTGAGTATTTGTTGAATGTCAACATTTGGTGATGGAGACCACTACAAAGCAGCCCTGAGTAGGACTTAAATTAACCAATTAGCTTTTCATGTTTACTTGTGAGTCTGTCCAAGGCCTAGGCTCCTTGTCTGGAGATGGGTGGTGGACTCATAGTAAGTGAACCTCTGTGAGTCACTGATCCATACTGAGGCCTGTAATGTCAGATGAAGCTGGAAAGACTTAAAGGATAAGACAAGATCCCAGCCAAGGACATTTGGATCTGATCTCAACTAGACTGTAGCCTCAGGCATCTCCTGGGTGGATTAATGTAATACCTTATTTGGAGAAGTCCTTGAGTACTTTGGCCCTTCTTGAGTACTCCCCTCCCTTCTTTTGGTAACTAAATAACTACAGGCCATCCAGAGAAGGTCGTCGTGTTAGCCCTGAGAGAATCTTGAATTCCGTGAGAGGGCTTTGATCCTCCTGGAGCCCTGAAATCATTCCATTTTGCCTCTTTTTATTTAGCCTTCACTGTACACTCATTTGGGAGACTGTAGGTCTGATCAGTCTGCAATAAATAAGGGATATTATTTACCCAACAATTTACCCAACAGATCTTAGTGTTTATAGTATAATCACATGTTTCTATTCTAAAGTTAAGGGTGATACATTATTAGTTCTTATGGCATGTAAATATACAGTTTGTCTTGGACAATATTACTGCTGTTGATTTACTTGATATTGCCAGGGTTGCAGAGTTGTTGTTATTAATAGCTTTTTTTCCTGCCAATACCCAGATTATCTTTGTGACATTAAAAATACTATGGTTCATTCCCAAAGAAAACTTGGTATGGGGCCAATTACACTGCATCTCTCCCTCCCAAATTAACAGAAGTTGTTGGATATAACAGAGGCAAAAGACTAGAAAGAAATCTCCCTGCTCTTTTAGTTAGCCATGGTCTGAGCGCATAGTTGAAGAGCATGAAGAGATCTCCATACTAGCAACAAACTCTTTCCATTGTAGGTGACTGCAAACCAGAGCACAAAACAAACAAACACAAAATGATAGAAACACAAAGAGACAAGTCAACAAAATACCTGCCCAAACTCCTATCTCTTTCAGTACTGATCCATGGGGTATTAAGGGAGAGGAAAGCAAAAGCCACACAGCTGAATCATTTGAAATGATAACAGAGGAGTTTAAACCAACAGATCAGTAAGTGGGTGCATAGGAAATGCAACTAATCAGATAATGGACTTAATTAACAAATTGATCAGGGAGCTTACAGATGACACTAATAAAAATCTAGCTGAGTAAACAAATTGATGCAAAACATGAACGACTGGTTTAATGGAAAATTAGAGTCAATGAAAAGGTTCCAAATAAAAATCCAGGAAATTAAAAATTATATAGAATGTATGGACAGCCAAAGTGGCCAATGTGAGGATCAGAATATCAAAATTAGAAGACAAAGATGCTGTCAAAGATTAGTTAGTCAGAGATACCTTAAAAACAACAAGGAAACAAAAAAATGGATCCAACAGCTACTAGATACAAAGAAAACTGATCTAAGATTAATTGGAATAAATGAAAAGCCAGAAGGTAGCCCAAAGGACTTAAAAATCTATTTACAGAAATAATATCAGAAAACTTTCCAAATATTGGTAAAGAATTAAATATACAGATAAGCAGGTCACATAGACCCCCAAATAGACATGATAGAAAGAGAATCTTTCCATGGCACGTCCTAATCAAACTTCCAGAAGTCCAGCGCAGGGACAGAATCTTAAAACCTGTTAGAGAAAAGCAATGAATCACTTCTAAAAGTTATCCTTAAAGAAGTACATAGCAGACTTCTCAGTACAAACTTTAAAGGTCAGGAGAGGTTGGATTGAAGCGTTCAAAGCTCTAAATATCAACTTCTAACCTGGTAAATCTGACAAAACTTTAAAATTGACAGAGAAATAAGGTATTTACATGATAAAGACCACCTGAAGAAATTCATGACCAACAAACCAATACTAAAAAGAATTTTTAAGGCTATTTTAGAGAGATACAATAAAGCCAACAATGCTAAAACATCTAGTAGAATGAGTACAGCAGGCAGGTGAACAGTTAAGCAGGAAGGGCGGGGGAATCAACAACAGGAAAACAGTGCATGTCAGTAATAAGTCAATACCTTTCAGTAACTGTCAGTGTGAATGGTCTCACTTTCCCAGTCAAGACACAGATTGGCAGAAGGACCACGAAACAAAACTCAATAGTATACAGTATACATTTAATTAAAAATACACAAACTATAAATCAAAAGATGGAAAGCAATATTCCATGCAATAAGGACCAAGAAAAATGCAAGGGTAGTGATTTTAAATTTCAAATAAAGCGAATTTTAATCCAACACTGATCAGAAGGGGCAAAGAAGGTCAGTACATATTAGTTAAGGGAGCAATTCAATAAAGAGATAACTATAAACATACATGCACCCAAACCCAGCATGTTCAACTTTATAAAACAAACTGGACATGAAAAATCAGGTAAAACCAACACAATTATAATGGGGGAACTCAACTATTTATAACACCCAACTATTGTAATAGGTCAACTAGTCAAAAAAACCAACAAAGAAATATCAAAGTAGAACCAAACATTCAAATAAATGGACTTAATAGATATCTATAGATTGTTCCACTTAACAACAATAGAATACACATTTCCTCAGTAGCACATGGGACTTCCTCCAAAATAGGCTACATACTAGCCAAGAAAGCATGCTTAAGTAAATGCAAAATAATCAAAATTATCCCATCCATACTATCAGGTCATAGTGCAGTGAAACTAGAAATCAATGGCAAAGGAAACCACAAAAATTTTGGAAACACATGGAAATTAAGTAATAACCACTTAAATACTCAATGGGTTGCAGAAGAAATCAAGGAAGAAATTAGTTCCTAGAATGAAACAATTATGCCAGTACAACATACCAGAATCTATGGAACATAATGAAAGCCATCCTAAGCAGGAAGTTTATAGCGGTGAAAGCCCACAGCAGGAGAACACAGGGAGTTTTGAAATAAGTAATGTAATGATGTACCTAGGGTCCTAGACAAACAACAACCATCCGAATCCAAAGTAGTATAATATTAGGAAGGAAACTATAAAAATTGGAGCAGAAACTAATGAAATTGAGACTAAAAAATAAAAAGTATTAATGAATTGAAGAGCTGGTTCTTTGAAAGAGTAGGCAAAACAGAAAACTCAGTTATGGCTTGTATCTAGATTGCTCCCCACCCCAAAGCCTCAGGTGTTTATGGGAGGGGCTTTTGGAAGGTGGCTGGATCGTGAGTGTGAGGAATGAGATGTAGGTGGTACCCATCAATAGTCTGATAGTCTCAAAGTAATAAAAGGCAAAGGGACACTCACTGTTTCGCTGCTTTTCTCTGTCTATCTTGCCATGGACTGTTTGTTTCTTGCAATTCTCCTCTACCATGGTGCCCTACTTTGAAGCCAGCTGCCTGTGGACTGGAACTTCTACAAATTGAGAGCTAAAGTAAACCTTGCCTCCTTTTACTTCTGAGTATTGTATATTTTGTCCCACCAGTGAGAAAGTAACTAAGACAAATCCTTAGTCAATCTTAAAAAATAAAGACCAAAATCTATGCAATTAGGAATGAAAAAGGAAAACCACAACAGATTTGCCAAAATCCAGAATATTACTAGTAATTATTATGAGAATCTTTACCCTAATAAAATGGAGTTTTCAGAAGAAATGGATAGATTCTTAGATACATATGATCACTGAAGCTAAACCAAGAAGATATAAAAACTCTGAATAATCCAGTGTCAGGCAACAAAATCGGAAAAGTAACAAAATGAACAAATCAATGAAGAAAAGCCCAGGTCCTAATGAATTCACTGCTAAATTGTACAAGAACTTTAGAGACGATTTAATCCCAATAATCCCTTGATGCTTTAATGAAATCAAAAGACAAGGAGTACTCCTAAAGTCATTCTTCTAAGTTAACATTAACCTGATTCCAAAACCAGAAAAGGACCCAACCTAAAAGGAGAACTATAGGCCAATCTTGTTAATAAATATAGAGCCAAAAATCCTCAACAAGATACTGGCAAACAGAATGAAAAAAATCATCATAAAGATCATACAGCACAACCCAAGAGGAGTCACCTCAGGGATGCAGGGATGAGTCCACATACCCAAATCAATAAATGTAATATACAAGCAGACACAAGGACAAAAGTTGCACAATCATCTCAATTGATGCAGAAAAAGGCTTTGACAAAATCCAACATCTATTCATGAAAAAATCCTGAAGAAAACCGTACAGAAAGATCTTATCTCAATCTGACAAAAGACATTTATAACAAAACCAATGGCCAACATCAAACTATATGGGGAGAAGCTGAAAGCTTTCCCTCTAAACTTAGAAATGAGGCAAGGATAAAAAACCCTACTAAAATCACTACTCATCAATACAGTTCTTGAAACATTATCCAGAACAATCAGGCAAAAGAAAGAAAATAAAAGACATATGTATCTGATAGGAAGAAGCCAAATATCATTGTGTGATAACATGATTCTCTACAGAGAAGACTCAAAAATTACAGCAGAAGACTCTTAGAATTAATAATCAAATTCAGTAGTGTAGCAGGAAACAAAGTCAACACACACACACACACACACACACACACACACACACAAATTTTTCCTGTACACCAAAAACAAAATTCATGGAGAAAGAATTAGGGAAATAATACCTTGCACATTAGCATCAAGAAAAACTAGATATTTAAGAACTATCCTGACCAAGGAAGCAAAAGACCTCTACAATGAATATTTCAGTACACAGAAAAGGGAGATTGAAGAAGACATAAGAATATGGAGAGATAGCCCCGTTTCCAGATAGGCACAACCAATATAGTAAAAATGGCCGTAATTCCAACATTGGTATGCAGATTTATACAGATGTAATGCAATTCCAATCAAATACCATAGCAATGCACACTAAAGTAGGGAAAACAACCCTAAAATTCATATGGAAGCAGAAGAGACCAGGAGTAGTAAAAGCAATCCTGGGCAACAAGGGCAAGGTAGGAAGCATCACAACCCTGAACTTCAAATTTTAATACAAAGCCACAGTGATAAAAACAGGATGGTATTGGCAAAAGATAGACATGTGGATCAATGGGACAGAAGAAAGGAAGTAGAAACAACTCTAGGCACATCTGGTTATCTGGTAATTTGACAAAAGGATCAAAAACATACATTAGAGGAAACATAGCCTCTTTGACAAATGATGCTGGGAAAACTGGTATCCTCATGCTGCAGACTAAATCTAGACTCATAGCTCTTATCATGTGCTAAGCTAAAATAAAACAGGTCAAAGATCTCAATATTAAAACAAAAACAATCTGCTGCGAGATAAAATAGGGAAAACTGTTAAAGGCATTGGTGTAAGCAAGGACTTTCTGAGCAGAACCGCAACTGCACAACATATACAGGGATCAACAAATGGGACTGTGTTAAATTAAAAAGAAACACAGCAAAAGAGGCATCTGAAAGAGTCAAGGGCATCTACAGAAGATAACTTTTGCCAAAAAGAGGATTAATATATAAAGAACTAAACAAAAACAAAAACAGATTCTCTCAAATAAAAGACTCAACCAAATTGAATGAATGATATGAACATATATATATTTCTTGGCAGAAGAAACATGGGCAACAGATACATGAAAAGACGTTCAACACGTTTGACTATTAGAGAAATGCAAATTAAAATAACAGAGATTCCATCTTACTACAGAAACAAAGTCTATCATCCAAAAATCAGATAATAAAAATGCTGATGAGGCTGCAGGGGAAAAAAGGAACCCTTATACATTATTGTATGCAGATTCCTCAGAAAACTAAAACAAGGAATCCCATTTTACCTAGCAAGTCTCCTTTGAACTATCTTCCTGAAAGCGTTCATGACCTCATGTCACAGTGTCACACACACCCATGGTTACAGAAGCACAATTCATGAATCCTAAGTCTTGGAAACGGTCTGTAGGTCCGTTGACAGATGAGCAGATAAAGAAAATGGTGTTTACACACAATGCTGTACCCACTGATAAAGACAGACAAACCTGAGCCATGTAGAACAATGAAGGCACCTTGAGACCATGATGTTAAGTGAAATAAATCAGAAACACAAGCTTAAATATTGCATGGTTTCTCTTAGAAGAGAAGCCCAAAATGTAAATAAAGAACAAAGTAAAGGATAGAAGATGGGAAATAGCTAGATAGATCTTCCTCACGTGGGAAGGATCGCAGAGATGGGGCAAGGGGAGAGTGGGGAGTGACGAGGAATGAAGAAAGAACTGAGACGTGTTAGGTACCTGCACCAGCTCCCTACGGGGAATATAATCATGATTTACCACAAACATGTACCAATAGAAACATTTTAAAAAGTGAAGGGGCCAAGAGAAGGAGAAAAAGGGGAGGGAAGGGAAAAGGAAGAAAGAAAAAGGGGAAGGAAAAAGAATCAGGATGGGTTAAGCTCAGTACCAACTCCCCACAATGAATACAGTCATTGTGTGTGTGAACATGTACTGGTAAAAATTTTAAAAATGCTGCTATGACATGGATAGACCTTAAAAATTTTATGCTAAATTGAATTTTATGATGTAGAAATTATACCCAAATAAAACTGTCTATAGAATTAAACAGTAAAGAATTTATTGAGATTATAAAGCTAGAAAACAAGTGAAATTCTATGAAGTGAGTGGTAACAATTCTTGAAAACTTATGGTACATCAGGGATTTCCCAAGCTGGGTTTTGAAGCTGGCTGGAGTCTGGGTAGGTGCAGTACAACAGGGAAGGAAGGAAAAGGTCCAGAATAAAGGCAGAAGAGTTCAGCATGGAAGTCCAAGGCAGGCTTGGAATAAACCTCGACCACTTTGGACAGATGGGCCAGGTCAAGACTGCTCAGGAGCTGAGTGGAAGTCAGTGGTTAGACTTTAGAGACCTTTAATTTTTAGACAGGAGATTTATGATCGGTTTGCTGGGCACTGAGATGTCTTTGAAGAAGGGAGTAGCGTGATGAAAGAGGTGTCTGGAGACGACATGTCTGGCAACACTGTCCAGAGGGATGGAGACAGGAATATCAGTTAAGGAGCCGCCGCACGGTTCAGGCCTGAGATGATGGAGGCCTGAACTAGTGTCATGGCAATGTGCTAACTTGAAAAATGACAGTTAAAAGCAACAAGAAATTCTCATTTTTTCAAGTTTATATGCCAGCATACAGTAATGATGCAAATCAGTATGACGGGCTGTGATGTATGCTGCCCTAAAAGACATTTAAGAGGCAAGAGGTGGGCTGAGAATCAAACCTGTTGGCTTTGGAACCTAATGATTCTGGATTCCAGATTCTGCCCTTGACTTATTTTGCTGTAACTGCCAGTGCCAACCCAAGATAAGCTGGGATGGGGTAAGGAGCCTGAATGTTTTAAAAGCATGATCATTTTAATGTGCCAACTAGAAAAAGAGAAAAATAGCCTATGGATCAAAAGATTGTGTTATGATTTTGGCAAAATCTAGTACTTTAGTACTAGCTTCAATTTCCACCTCTCTGAAACAAGGAAGCTAAGCCATGGCAGGGGGTTTCAGACTATGTCTCATAATTATTTTGAGGAAGTAACTTGGGGCTATTTCTCAGGTGATGGGGGGACCCAGCTATTGCAGATCTGAAGCACCCACCACTCATCAACCAAAATAGCTCTTATTTTGTTTCTTTTTGATTTTTTGACTTCATAGTAACATTTCAACTGACAAGAGCTCTGAGGCATTAATTTTAAAAGAAAGAAATTGACAGCTACCTGGCTGGCTCAGTTGGTAGAGTGTGAGACTCTTAAAGCAATTAGACTATAGGATCTTTTAAGTTCCTTTTGCCTCTAAATTTAACTACTGTGATTTTAATTTCATTTATCCTATTGGGGGAAACTTCTATTAAAACATGATTTAATATATTCAATATTTAACTCAGGAGATTGAAGAGTTTCTTTTGAAGAAAAGAAAGATGGTCTTTTGAGAGGTCTTACTTTCAAAACAGAATCTGCAAGTAATCTTATTTGAAATGTCTAAAACTTTGGCTTGATTCTGTCTCTGAGGGTTTCTGTGCAGTAACTGTGAGACTGGGCCCAGAGAGTTGAAGATGAAAATACTGACAGATCGTCCGGGTTCTCCCTTCTCTTTTAGTCTTGTTGGGGGTGTGAAAAGCATGTCTCGTTTCAGCCAGGAGCCCAAGGGAGCACCCAGTGGGATGACAGGACAAATGTGGGGTCTCTCTGAGCACTCCAGGGGCACTTTTCCATGGCAGCAGATTGAGTTCAGTCTCAGGGGTGTGGTGATTACCTACCACCATTCACAGCCCCTCCCCAGTGTTTGGAATTTCCACTCGTCAACCACCCAGATAGTTCCGAACTTATTTAGTCTTTGGATAAGTGCTGACTACAGTAGCTCCCCGAAGGGAACCAGAACTTTCATGTCTTGGGAATATCAGCAAAGCCTGTGGGAGACCTAGGCCGTGGTTCTGAGTCCAGCCAGTCAAAGTGAGTGCTTCCTTTCATTTCCTCTCCTTCTGACAATGATCCCAGAAAGAAGAAAATTATTACCACATTAGCAGGTAAGTTTTACCAGCCACAAAGCACTTTATATACATCATTTAATGTAAAGCCTCTTGCATACATGATGGACATTAAATACTGTATCTCCATTTTACAGAAAAGCAAGCCAAGTTCCAAAAAGGTTAAATAATTAGCCGAAGTATATGTAGCTCATAAGGGTCAGAGTCAGAATTTGAAGCTAGGTTTGTCTGTCTTTGAGTTTGAATTCTTAACCATACACGATTCCTCTTTAAAGACCTACTTTACTGAAGGGGACCTCACTTGAATGGTCTCTTTCCCTTGGTCAAATTACAAGGATTCCTCTTTCTAATCTACACAAAGAAAAGGATTCCTCCTGAATTTTCCATATTCCATCTCTTCCAAAGTCCACAAACTCTGAGAAGATGGGGAGACAATTGTCATAACTGTCCCTCCCTCAGCCCCACCATCTGCAGAGTGTCAGCTGAAGGCCTGGGCGAGCAGCACTTCTTACTCCACAGGGACGATGTCTACCCAGTGCCGCTTGGTAACTACATCCTTAGTCTTTCCCTAAGTGCTATTTTTATTATGATTTTTTTCATGTATTTTATCGTATTCCAAATATAGCTACCACAGAGAACTCACTAACATCCCCATGCACAGGTACACAGACACTTGCATGTACGCAGTTCTTTCTCCACTCTTTTCAAACCTTTGTCCTGGTGAAATGAAATTGTTTCTGAAATATAAGAATGCAGTCATTCTCCCTTCTGTTGGGAGGCATCGTAAGTGAGGTGCTGCCAGGGGTAATTCTCCCGCCAAATTATAAATCCTGCGTAGCACAGGTTCCCTCTCAATGGCAATGCCCATAGCAGGCCCACCGGAGGTACCCCAAACAGACTGACAATCAAGAATGCCGAGGTCCCGCTCAGTAAAGGAGCCTTAAGAAGGAATCCTGCTGAGGAAGATGGCATCTTGATTGTCACGGTGGCTTTTCCCTCTGGAAACAAGCATCTCTGTGATGTATTTTAACTAGTAGCACCCTATGCTGTGAGATGTATCTTATATAAGAGAGGCATGGGTCAGGAAGGCCAATTCAGATGCTTACATGTAAGAAAAGGGAAGTCTTTGATTTTGGTTTGGATACAGATTTTTCATTTAAGGCCTAGTGATCATGTACTTGGCTCAATTTGCCAGTGAGGTAATAATCTGGGGACTTGTCTGTGCAAGATACACAGGCCTGTGGCACTCAGGGAAAAGCATCTTGAAAGAAGCACAGCAGCTGAAGATAAAGAGCTGAATCCGGCTGTAAATGAATTAACTTGTGCTAGTATCAGGACAGGAATTATGTAGAAGAACAAGCTAGTTGAAGGTATATCCCTAACTCATGAGGGGAAGTCAGGAATGGTGAACACTGCAGCCATCATTTCTCCAAGGGCAGGGCAGCAAGGAAGTCAAGTTCTCTTGCTGGGAAGTAGTTGAAGTTTTAGAGTCAGGACACTAACAGCAAAGAGGCAGGATTTCCTTGGCCTCTCTTTCGCTTATAAATCATATCCTTTATTGTCCAGTATCTTGGAAGAGAAGAACTAGAGAGGCTTTGCCCTTTCTGAGCACAGACTGGAAACATCTGGGAGTAGGAGGTGCAGGGAGGTCAGGAGGAGGGGATGGTGGAGAGATAGAGGGAGAAGAATCTGGTGTCCTGGTTTGGATCCAGAAGGAGTCCAGTTACAATCCCAAGTGTCAACTGCAGGGTAAGGGCTGGCTGCAAACTCAAGTCCTGCAGCTTAGTTAAAATCTACTTGCATACTATGGTATAAATGGCACAAAAACACTGTCCTGCATTAGAATTGCTTTGTTCTCCTCTTGTCTTTTCTATCTGTGTGTTTGGAGTTTTTTCTTACCCACACCTTTCAGTCTCTCTTTCTGAGGAACATACACACCTCTGTCCAGTTTGAGAGAAGCCACTCACTGGGGCAGTCTTCTTTCTTGCATTCTTGCTGGGAGACTGGTTTGGAGGCAGAGCAGAAGGTGTCAGGAAGCTCCAGAAAGCTACCATCAGCCATGCGCTGCTTACAAAGAACCTCACGTTTCTGAATACCTCCTCCACAGGTCCTGGAGCACTGGGAGGGAAGGGGAGAAAGTAACTCAACATGGGAAGATTGTCTGACTTCCAGGGTTCACCTTGGCCTTGGCTGAGAATATTGGAAGAAAAAAAAAAAAGGAAAGACAAACCAGGAATCAGGCCAAAGAGTTTTGCTTTCTCTTTTGAAATAAATTTCTTAGCAAAATCTGCATACCTCCCACTCTTAATCCCAGGTATTCAATTGGAGCATTCAGGAATTTCCAGGGCCTTGGAATCTTAGAAAATTGCTCCTGAGCTATGATTTGTAGTCACTCAAGACAACTGATTTAAAAGGTTCGTATAACAGAGTGTTCAACATATTTACGACTCTGAACATACTCTCTGCTGCTTTCAGAGTGAACAGGAATGAGCTCCTGCCCTCAGAATCAATCTGGAGAAGTTACTTTGCAGAAGGAACAGTCCTTTCTCTCCAAGTGTGAGCACTCACTTTACCATGCTGAGCAGCATTAGATTGAGGGCCTGTTTTTCTGAGAAATCTCTTTGGAATACTTTTCTTGCTGGATTGGTGGTATCGTAGGGAACAGGCAGTCAGAACTGCTGGAATTTAGAGTACAAGAGAAATACCCTCCTCATGTGACTTGCTTTTAGAGGGGCCTCAATAAAAAACATTGTTTATGTGTAACTTAATAGTTTTAATCCAGCTGCACAAGAGGAAGCAAAGCCCTCTGAGACACAGACTGTTGGGCTTGTCCATACATCTGTCCCCTCAGGCAAAAAGAGCCCCCAGGTTTTAGCAGAGCACACGACTTTTCAGCCTACACTGCCATTGGCAAGCTCCCTTGAAGGTAGACACAGCCACCTGACTGAATACTTGCTAGTGGACACAGGCAGGTGGGTGTGCGCAGTCAAGGGCATGGCCTCTTCCCCTCTTTTCTCCTTGCTGGCTGGAACATGTGTACTGGAGTCTGCAGCTCTCTTCCTGGATTGCAGTAGGGGAAAGGTAAAAGCAGCCTGCTTCCTGGCTGTGAAGCCGCCACACCTGCTCAGACTACGTTATACGACAGAAACGCTTCTGCATCCCATCAAAGCCATCTTCATTTCCGGTTTCTATCACTCAGTCTGATGTAACCCTAGCGAGTACATCAACTTAGGACTACTCTCTGCTAGGGCTGGTTTACGGTAATCAGGAGTACCCCTGCCTTCACTTGCTGCACTTGGGCTCATTGAGAACCTGGGTGGGGTTTCAGAAGGCTGAGCTCTGGCTTTTGCAGGAGTGGCTCTTGGGGCAGCAGTGCTCCTTTCAGGACTGGCCCCCAGGGGTTCTGTGCTTTGCCTCTTGGACTTCGAATTACAGTGGGGAGTTTTGCCCACAATCCAGGATCTGGTGGTGCTAAGGGTGTCCTAGGGTATGTTAGATTTATCTCTAGATGTCCCCCAAAGCCTCATGCACTCACATGTGGGGCTCTTGGGGTGGCTGGATCATGGGACTGTGACCCTGGATTAGTCCACTGATGTGCTTATAGCTGGGCATGATGGAAGCCTGCTGGGAAGAGCTGCTCACTGTGAGTGTCGCCTGGAAGGGTCTGTCTCCCTCCTCCTGCCTCGAACCTGGCTGCTTCCTGCCTGCCTGGCCGCGAGCTGGCTCTTCTCTGCGATGCCCCTCTGCTATGGAGCCAGATGACTGTGGACCGAAGCCTCCACAGACTGTGAGCCAAAATAAACCTGTCCTCCTGTAACTTGAGGTGTTGGGTATTGTGTCCCAGAAGCAAGAAAGTAGCTCAGGAACAGGTAAAACACTCCTGTGGCCCAGATTTTACTCGTGTTCAGCAGCCTCAATCCTGAATAGACCGTATTATCACCTGAGAGCTTGTAGTTTCATTTAGTTTTAAACTTTATTAGTACACATTTCTCATACATGTTGCTCAATTTCATCCTGGAGAACTTGCACCTTACACAATGTCTTAATTTCCTCTCATTCCCTGCCCCTCCCTCCAGCTCTTCTTCCCCTCCCATTTACAAAAGCAGTTTCCACTTTTTCCTTCCATTCTTTCCCCCTTTTCCTTCTTTCTTCCCTTCCCCTGTTCCCTTTCCCATCTGAACATATTCTTCCTACTTCAATATCTATCCTCCACTGTGCTCCTCATTTACCCTGTGGGTTTCTCATGGAAGAGAAATATGTGATATTTAAACTGTGAGTCTAATTTATTGCACTTAAGATCATGATCTCAAGGTGCATCCATTTTTCTACAAATGACTGATGCATATGCTTCTTTATGGCAGAGCAGTATTCCACTGTATATAAATTTTTTTCTTTATCCATTCGTCTGTTGATGGGCATATTCACCGAGGAGCTTTTAAAAAGTACTGATGCATAGGATTATCGAATCAATTTCTCAAATGTAGGTTGCAAGTACCATTTTTTTTTGAAGGACTCCCTAGGCAATATCCCCGGATAACTCTGTTGTCCAGTTAGAACTGAGAAACATCTTTCCAAATTACTGTCCTTCTACTATTACTGGTGTAGATAACCATGGAGAGGAAAGTCTAGGGCGCAGAGAGTCCTCTGTTATGACCAGTGCTTAGCTGGGCCCCACCCAAGCAAGTATGCCATTTGTTTGCACTTGTGAAAGCCTTGGAGTCACAGATGTATTGAATCGTGATATCAGAAAAGCTAGCAACTTTGGTTCATGAGCCTTTTAATCCTAGAGACTTCAGATGATCTATACCTCATGAACAACCTCTTTTTGCATTTAGAATTTTAAAAGTTCAAAAATAAAAATATGCTTATTGACTCTAATAGAGGAAAAAGGTTCATTTTCTTATTGTTAGGATCAACTGGCTACCATTGAAAGTTTGCAAAAACGGTGAAGCCATCCTGTGAAGTAGATCTTATTCCCATGTTACGCACGAAGGAGCTGAGGTTCAGAGAGAAGGAGTTACTCACTTAAGGCCCTCTGGGCTAAAACTGGTTTACGTCCACTTAGTGCCACATTCACCAAACTTCTGCTGCAAACTAACCCCAGCATACAGCTGGAAAGCAAACTGAAGCTTAGTTTCTCTCTCCCGTAGTTGTAGCAAGTGTTCTCTGCTCACAGAACCATGGGAAGTCCTCCGACTGGCACTTCATGCCAGGGCCAGGCCAGGTGATAGCCTGTGTCACCCTACTGGAGAGTGGTGCTTTGCAATTCAGATCTCAGCCTCCCACTCTTAGAACTGCCACTGACTGCCAGCCTAGAATCTAGGTCAGGGCCCAGCGTTTTGAAATAGTTGATCTACGCTGCTGACCCTAGAAACCTGTGTTCCTCAAACTCTTTGATTTCTGAGCTGACAAGCTACATTTGAACACGGTTCCTCAGCAGTGCCCTGCAGACACATGTAGTGGTCTGCAGAGCATGTGCTGCTCGTCACAGATCCAAGCAATAACTTACAAGGGCTTTTCTAGTGTCTTTTGCCCTTGATTAAAAAAAAATCTATTAGCTGCCGACCTTTAGCTTCTTTGTGGCTCACTTCAAGTGACTTCTTTTTTTTTTTAAATTTTATTTTAAAGACAAAAGAATGGAGACATATGAACCAGAAAAGCCATAAACAATACAGAAAATACAAAGTTATACAGAATATAGTAGGGAATTAGCACTGGATGTTGTATTACATAGTTATCTTCACATTAGTTAACACAAAAACATTAAAGGAAATAGCAAATTATAGAGAAGATAGTAGGGAATTTGCACTG
>PVLD010010807.1:0-52894 GCA_004027595.1 Dinomys branickii | reverse complement strand
CATTGAGGAAATACAGAATTATAGAGAACACAGAAGGGAATTAGCTCTGGATGCTGTCCTACATAATGTTACCTTCACCTTTGTTACTCGGTTACACAGATGATGGCCCATTTGATCATTCAATTTTTCTCCTCCCTCATCTCCGTTGCCCTACCACTCAATCAGTCATCTTCCCTGTGATAATAACTGTACTCCTGGGTTTATCTATATCCTTGGACTCTCGCCTTGGGAAGAGATATAGCTGCCTCAGACTATACTATAACATACACGGGTGTATACAAACTACCATGGTTGGAGGTGGGAAAGCACATATGTTCACAGTGGACCGCCTGGCTCCGCCCTGTTGTCATGCCATGGGTGGGAGCAGGTCCAGTCCATGAGGTGCCCTGAGCGGGGCCCACATCAGAGCAGCCGCGGGGCCCACAGCGGAGCAGCCACGGGGCCCACATTGGAGCAGCTGTGGGGCCCACAGCGGAGCAGCTGCAGGGCCCACTGTGGTGCAGCTGCGGGGCCCACAGTGGAGCAGCCGCAGGGCCCACTGCGGGTCATCCGCGGGGTTCAGTGACTTCTTGAAGTCATTCTTAGAGAAACACAGTTTTATTTTAGCTCTTATTTAGACGCAGTTTAATAAAATATGAAAGAATTTCATTTTAATTCATTTTGTACCCACACTGCCTAGTACAATGCCCTGCTAATGTGAGTCTTTGACAAATATTTGCAGCCTTGATGTAAAGTTGGTACTCAGGAGAAATTTAAATTAGTGGCTAAGAATTTCACTTACTTAGAAAAACCTTTCTTGTAACTATGGATAACTAAGGTTTTAGAATTGGTTGTACAGCCTTCTGCCCGACTTCTTAGGTTCCAGTTTCCATTAGCTTTGTTAAATTTTCCCTCAAACAATCAGTTATGTTACAACCATGTAAGTTGTTCTGTTTTCAGAGTTCTTTTATAACTAGACCACTAGCCAAGCAGATGACTGACTCCCAAGGACCTGCCAAACAGGGGGCTGTGTTCTCTGCCATCTTTTCCATTCCGTGAATTACTAAAATTTTTCCATGAATTTAATGTAATTTTTTTGAAGCCACAATTATCTGAAAGAAATAACTTTATGGTGACAAAAAGTTTAATCTTACACTTTGACTTCTCCACTATGCCCACATGGAATGTAAATCAGTCTCTCAACTTAAGTGTATCTGAAGCGAAGCTCTTACCATGGCCCCTCCAGCCTCACCCACCGACGAGCCCCTCGTCCTCCTCAGCAGCTCCTCAGAACTGTGTTTAGGATAAAGACGCAGGCTGCATCCCGGGTCTCCAGCTTCTCCCAACCTCTGACCCAGAACTCAATTCATGAGCAAACGTTAGATTTGCCTCCAAACACAGGAACTGTCCCTATACAGTAAACAATAAACCAAGATACCATCATCTCTTGCGTAGGCTATGGCCAAGCTTCCTAATCGCCCAGTTCCATGATGTGAATGTTTGTGACATCTGTCTTGTCACCATTCATGTACCATTGATGGGATAAATTACTAGGAAGTGCTGGTGTGTGGGGGTGGCCTTCGGGAGCTGATTAGAGCACTCCTTAGGGGAGAGATTAGTTCTTTCACGATAAAAAAGACCTTACAGCATTGCCTTACCCTTTCACCATATGAAAACACAGTGAGAAGGTGCCATTCATGAGCCAGGAAGAGGGCCTCACCAGACAGTGAACATGCCAGCATCTTGACCTTGGGCTTTCCACCCTCTAGAACTAGGAGAAATAAATTTCTGATGTTCAAAACTACTTAGCCTATGGTATTTTGTTCTAGCAACCTGAATGGGTTATAACACTGAAGTCTAGTTTTTGGTCAGATCTTAGCAAGATATAGATGATGTGGACAACCGTGATAATTTGGAGAGAGCTCCTGTCTCCTCCAGCGGCCTGGGAAACCCCGCTGGTTAAGCACAACCAGAAAGCAGAGGGGAAGGAGCTGGCTGGTGTCGGCTCTATTGGTCAGCTTCCTGGGGCACAGGTACCATCTGCATCTGCATCACCAGCTTCCCGCAGCAGAAGTGTAACCACTCGATCAAGAAGGGCAGTGGAGGGTGGATACTCAGCATGTTGTCTTATTCCCTTGCATTTTATCATCCACACAGTAGCAACAGTGTTTTTCTCTAGCCTTGTGAAGCCCTGTTGCTCTTGTTCCTACTCTGATAGAACTTAGAGTCTATAAAACTCAGACTTATCCAACTTTATCTGTGATTACACATAAATTTATTAAATATCAGTCATAGGCCACACCTTGCTCTCTCTAGGCGGAGACCCGACAGTGAGTGAGAGAACCTTGTGCGCCTCGGCAAGCGCAGCTCTCAAACTCCCCTTGCTGTATGCCCCGGCTGGGTCTGTTATTACGGTTTGCCCCTCAGACACATCAAGCTCGCTTCCTCCACAGCAGCTTCGCACTTGCTCTTCTCTGCCTGCGCTGTGCTTCTCTTAGAGCTGCATGCACCCGAATGTTTCTAACTATTCATGTGCAATTCAATTTTCACCTGCATAGAGAGACCATCTCTATCTTCCTACCTAGAGAAGCCTCCAGTTTCTACATAATTGTCTCATTTTACTGTAGTCCTTATAAATAACTCTTGTCTCTTTCAGAAACTATCACCTGATTGAGCTATAATTAGGCACTCAATCTAAAACGATGCAGAGAAAAGGAGGAGAGAGATACAAACAGCAAGAGATAAGTTTCATGCGGGCACGGAGGGAGTCAGCACAACAGCAGCTGTGCTGGCTCTCTGAAGACAAAAGACAGGATTGGAGCTTATATGCAGTCTGAGGGGAGGGGGCACAGGGTAGCTGACATAGGCTGCTCAGCATAATGTACTGAAGGGGGAGGGGATCATTTTTGGTGCACACGGGCTTTGACAAAGGGAGCTGGGAAGGAGAAACCACAGGGGTTTCTGGGAAGAAGGAGCTAGCACCATTATGACTCAGCATAGGACCATCACCATGAGGACTGGGCAGGTCTCGGGTGGGGAACCTACCATCACCTATCACCCTAACTGTATGCAGGAACAGATTTGTCCCTCTTGCTAGTCATATCAAGTGTTGGAGATTTACATTCAAAAGGCTTCTGCCAGTATGACATTACTATATCTTTTAAAATCTCAATCTCCTCTCTCTTTTCCTTGAGTGGGGACTGAACTGAGGGCCTTCATATTGAGTACCACCCTCAGCCCCCTTTTAAGTTTTGAGACAGGATTTTGCTAGGAGGCTCCAGCTAGTCTATACTTTGCAGTCCTCATGCCTCAGCCTCCCAGAGTGCTGAGGTGACAGGTGTGAGCCACCATGCCTCACTTGCTACATTTTTATTGAGACTTTAACACTGAATGAATCTATCTCTACTTTTCTTTCTTCCAAACCTTTTCTCCTTTTTTTTCATTTAAAACGAATGGCTTGTTTGTTTCCCATGAAGAAGTGGGCAGAATATGAGCTGGACAGAGAGTGATGTTCTATAATGGATTCTGGAGATACACGATGTTGCGGTGACTCACAGACATTTACAGTGTTGAAAGTAGAGCATACAAATATACTTCCCTGTGGGAGAGGTAGTAGCTGGTCCATTAAACCATTACTTCCTAAACTTTAAAATGATACAAAATCATCTTCCCCTTAAGCATTTGATTATAATTCACGCTCGAATTCCCTATGGATCCTACTGAATTAATTAGACATAAGCTACTGCTCTCAAAGTTTGTTACTCAGCATCTGAGAGTTTAGATACTTCACTACTGAGGCTGGATTTGTAGAGACACAGACCTTTTCAATGTTATATAGCTGAAAATTCCTTTTCCTAATAGTTTATGAGGTACATGGGCTTCTGTTCAGTTTGAACAAATGCTCCAAAAATAAACCAGTAGCTGAATAATAACAGTTTTCAGATTCAAAATGTTTAGTTAGTTTCTTTGTGAATTTGCCAATTAGGAAAAATGTAGACTAAATTTTTTCTCTTTCAATTTCAGGAAGTGGATGATGAAAATAACTTGTCTTATTTCAAGGAAGGGTGGAGATGTAATGAAATGATTCACTAGGGTGGCCACTCACTGAAAATAACACAGTTGGGTCGTCGATCTACAGATAGGGTCTGATTTAAGGGATAGACTTCAGATAATTCTCCTCAGCCCCACAGAGAAGTCTGTGACAACGCATTCCCCTTCCCTGGACACTCGGACACGTTCTCTGCTCAGGGATTGGACCGCGCCATTTCCCCGGAGAGCAGTGCCCTTCGGGTCTCTGCTCATGCAGGAACTTCCCAGACCTCCTTGATGGCCTCGCTCTTGGTCTTTCTCAGCCAGCCCTCTTTCACCCTCTGCACCCTGGGGTATGCATCACCCCCAACCCACCCTGGCCAGAAGGGGTGCCACATCTCCTGTGAGGGTTTGTTGCCCATAAGTGACACACAGGATCATGAGTCTACGCATAGGATTATGAAACTTTTGAGAAAGACGGTTTATTCATCTTGCTATTCCCCAGTGCCTAGGGAAGTGCCTGGGAAAGAATATGCACTTCATGAATGTCTTTTGAAACTGATGTTTGCATAAACAAAAGAGTCCCAAGCCTAGATGTTTCAGAGATGTAAACAAACACCCAGCTGGTGGGCTGATCCCCCAGATCTTGTCAGGCTGTTTTGTCATTAACCCGAAGCTGCTGCTCAGGAAGCCAGCAATGGGCAGCGCGCGCTCTGCTGGATAGTCCAGTGTTCCAGCCCCAGAAGACACTGTCTAGCTGCGAGGTTGCTGTCAGGGATCTTGTGCCGAGATGCTTGCCTCATCTTTGCTCAGGTTTCCCCACTGAGTTCGTGTGGATGGAAATATGTTTTCATAAAGTTTTTAAAATTGCAGAAGATGAAGTTTGAAATTGGGAAAGGCTTCAAAGTTCAGAATGACTTGGTACCTGTACTGAAGTTCCCAGGTGAGAGACAGGCAGGTCACAGAGAAGAAAATGTTTGACAAGCAGCAGCAGCAAAAGAAATTTAATAAAATTAAATGAAAAATGTTGCCTTGATGAATGATCATTTAAAACAATGTTCTGGTATAGAGAAGTAAAGCTCTGATGTGGGGTATTATTTTTAAATATGTGCAATAAAAATAACAAAAATAATATTTATAGTGCATGCACTATCTGTCATGCATGCTTTATGATATAAAGTCATGGGTTTATTATTGCTATAAGTAAAGTAAGAAATATACAATGAGAAAAACACTTAAAAGTTTTGTTTCTGTACAGAAATACATTGACCTGGGTGATCAATATTTTTGAAGCTTTTCCCATGATCCGTATGTTAATAAATCTTGCCTCTACTCATACTGTTAAAGGTTTCATCTTGGTAGTTTAATTCGCTGAGAGTTGAGTTCATCTACTGGGCTCTTCAAACCATAGTATCGAACCCCACACAGGTGACGTTTACTTTCTGTTTCTGAGGTCAGCGTTCCAGCTTGACATAATGCCCTATGCTGACAGCTTCTACCATCTCACTCATTCCTTCATTCACTTATTCGTTCTCTTATCAAACATCTGTTGAGTACCCGCTGAATGCTGGGCACTGTATTTCGACCTGGGGATTTAAGATGCATAAAAATGGTTATTAAGCCGCAGGTATTCGCAGTTCAGTCGGGGAGAAAAACTGAAAACTGTAGACCAGGTTTGCAAAGGACAGACTGCAACGAAGAGTGCAGCAGAATAGTTATGGGAAGGTTGGGGGCAGCTCTGCAGAGGAAGTGGCGCGGGTCTCCCAGGGACACAGGAGGCGGCGCAGAGCCTAATTACGCGTCACTCAAGGCTGGAAGGGACAGGTAGCATCCGCCTAAGGTGAGGCGGTCCTGGGCGAGGGCAGAGGCGACACGAGGAAAAGCAGCTGGGGAATGAGACCTAGGGGAAGAGGTAGAAAGGCCTTTGAACACAATCTTAGCACCACAGGCTGTTGACTGGGTTTTGAAGTAGGGTACAGTGTGATCTAATTTGTGGAAAGTCACGCGGCAGTGCTGGCCGCTAGGTTCCAAAGAAGCCTGCCCTGCGCGGTGTTAGGTGTGCCGTGGACAAAAGGGCTCCTGGTCACATGTGTCGACATGATGCTATGCTAAGAGAGCATATCATGCTCTTCTCTGTTAGAGGCTCAGAAAGGGCCTGTGCTGAGGAACCACTGTAGGGATTGGGAAACCCTGCAGGAGAGACAGCCCTGGGAAAGCAAGGCGAAGGTTGAGTGCAGTGGGTCGACTGACTGTGAGGACTTGGGCCAGGACAGCTGGGGAGAGCTAGCCAGGAGGCGGCTCTGGGGTCGGGGTGCAGGAAATGGATCCACGGCACATGGCCTGGACCTAGAGAAGGACACAAGCTGGGGAAGGCTCCAGTTCCCAGGGTGGGAACGGGGTCTACAGCTGTGACAGGGTACCATGAAGAGCAGCGAGACTGCGCAGGCTGCTGTACTGCGGAGGGGCCCAGGCGCACAACACCTTCGGAGACCAAAGCAATCTGAGAAGGTACAGAGGCCCCCCCTGGGCTGGCAGAGGCGGTGTTCGGCGTGTAACACGGTTCTAAAGAAACTAAGCTGAGCCGGGGCCTAGAGACACGAGAAAGCAAGGCTGGACTCTCACTGAACGAAGTTATGACCACCAGGGCAGGATTTGCCCACTGATTAGTTTGTGGTCATAATTCTCTTGTTCATTTACTATCACTAGGCGTGCAAGGGGCCCATGGGTTGCACACTGCTGTTACCTTGTGCAGCGCGGGCTCACACCCTCAGCGGTTATACCAAAGAATGTTTTTTTCTGTCGATAAACAGATACAAAAGCAGGCCACACGGGAGATTGACTTTTGATCTGTTTTGCTAGGTTAATTGCCTTAAAAGAGAAAGAAGTGTCCCTTTCCTTATGAAACACACTACTGCAAACGAGGTAAACACCCTAATAGGCTTTTCTTACTCTGAATGCAAAAATTTTAAATAAAGACGGCCTCTACTTACATAGATGTGTATTTTAGTCAGTGGAATATAACAATCGGATAGCTATGCCTTTTTGTGAGAATTCAGCCCCCTCATTTTGATCAAAGGCATTTCTCTGTGTATGTGCATGTGTGTGTTTAAATATAGAAAAGGAAAAAATTATTTCCCAAGTATGTATAGTTACCATTAAAATTCTATTTTTCTTAATATTACCAGAGGTGATTCCACACTCACATACCTATTAATATGGCTGAACCATACACATCTGAATTTTGACACTGATAAAAAAGTTTATGGGAAAATGTCAGTCTAGTCAAAATTTTAAGCTGGGATGGGGAGGGATCTGAAGGTGTGGCAGTACCCTCTGGCGCAGCACAGATGTGTGCAATCTGTGTGTACCTCTGAGGGGTAGAATCCTCAGTGTACAACATATGCAGTTCAGACAGATACAGTTTGCTCCAGAGCAGGCTAATTCACTTCAGTTTAACTGTTTAGTATCCTTCCTTTTTCCTTCTATTTTCTTTTCTTCCCTCCCCTTCTTTTTCTTTCTGTTATGGTTGATACATTGTGTCAACTTGGGGAGTCTGGAGGTTCGGCTGAGTGATTCAGCAGGAAGCCAGGGTGCTTACTTTGTATACATCTTGAGCCTGTGAAAGTGGAGGGCATGGAGGTTATGTGAGAGGTACACGCCCCCTGGGTGGGGGTAGGCTGTTTACAATGTAAGGGAAGAGAGGAGGCTGCTTGGAGCCATTCCTCCCTTTTGCTCTAGTTGTTTTTGCTGTGTTCTGCTGCCATGAAGTTTGCCCTCTGCCATGTGCCACTCTGCCTCCGAAGCAGCCAAGTATGGACTGAAACCTCCACAAACTGTAAGCTAAATAAACCTTTCTTTTCTTCATTTTGGGCGTTGGGTCTTTTGTCTCAGCAACGAAAGAAAAGTAACCAAGACACTTTCCTTCCTTCGTTGCTTTTTTTTTTTTATACTTTTTGAGTCAGAGTCTTTCCATGTAGTCTGGGCTGGGTTCAAACTCACTGCATAGCCCAGGCTGGCCTTGAACTTGTGGCAGTCCTCCTGCCTCAGCCTTCCAAGTGCTGGGATTATAGGCATGTGTCACCATGCCTGGACTTTTTTCTTTCTTTTAAATTGTTTTAAATTTAATTTTTAGACTAAAAACAGATGAGGAAATACCAATTTACCGGCACGATGGATAGTGGAGGTGGAGAGGGCAGTAGCACGGAGGACCTTGTGTGTCCAGACTAAATGCTTAGCCAGGCCCACAGTAGAGCAGACAGGAGCAGGGTGAGTGACAGCCCCAGAGGCGCCTTCCCTCTGGGCTGTGTGACACATTCCCTGACACCGCAGAAGGAACTTTGCTCATGCAATTAGGTCAAAGCCTTGAGAGGGGTCCGGCCTTGGGTTATGCAGCTGGCCTGATGTAGCCACAGTAGTTCTTTTTATTCTGTTTGTTTCTTCCAGTGGTGGGGACTGAACTCAGAGCCTTGCAGTATGTACATCCTCAGCTCTCTTAGCTTGGGACACGGTCTTGCTAAATTGCTTATGGTGGCCTTGGCATGGTGATTCTCCTGCCTCAGCCTCTTGTGGAGCTGGGGTTAGAGGAGTGTGTTACCATTCCTGGCTCAGCAGGGCTCCTCCAGAAGCGGGCAGGGAGGTCATTCAGAGAGCAGGGATGGGAGGGCAGGCTGTGGCTGAGTGAGGGAGGACAGGACCAGAAGTCAATGAGCAAGAAGCTGGGAGAGGTAAAGCGATTGATTCTCCTCCGAGTTTCTAGAGGAAAATAGCTCTGCTGGCCCTGGTTCTAGCCCAGTGAAACTGACTGCCAACTTGTGACCTCCAAAGCTATAGGGCAGTGAATTTGCTTTGTTTTAAACTACTAAGGTTGTGGCAGTTTCTCATAGTAGCTGTGGAAAAGGGATACATTAATTAACTGCCTTGAATTTAGGCAGTAAATATTGAGTTTTCCATAAATAAAATCTTTTAGGCTATTACATTTTTTGTCTGTTTTTTTTTTTTTTGTACCAAGACTCAAACTCAGGGCCTCACCCTTGCCAGGTAGGCACTATGCCGCTGAGCTACATCCCTGACCCTCTTCACAATTTAAAAATGTAGCACAGGCACTGGGGAAGGCTGTACTGTACAGCAGACAAGAGAACAGGTTTTGAAGCACATGGGCCCCCTTTCCACTTACTACCATGTGACCTGGGCACATGCGCCCCGAGCTATGCTCCTCACGAGGTGGCTACTGCGTGAGGTTGGGGTTCGCAGCGACCTTGCAGTGTTCCAGGTTTCCCGTCTGAACATGGATAGTAACTATGGCATAGGAGCCTCAGGACTGGGGAGTTAAATGAGTCATGTGCCTAGGGCTGTGCTGAAGATGTCATAAATGCCTCTGCCGCTATTATTGTTATTATTATTATTATTATTGTTATTAATATCTTAAGGCAGCAGCTTCTGAAATGCATGTGCTCAGGAGGGGAACGTGCCAGATGCCCTTCTACACCATCCCTTCGCTCTGCGCACCTGCTGCAGGTATCGCAGGCTTCCACGGAGCCTCGGTCTCTCCTTGCCGGCCCTCAGGGCTGATTCAGAGGACCCTAGACAGGGCCTGTCCAGGGAAGTCGTGCAGCTATGCAGACCCTGAGCACCCCGGGTCTGAGTGTGGGGAGGCTGAGCTGTCCTGGCAGAGGAGGCTGGCTTTCTGCTGGGCTGGGACAGGCACCGAGTCACTGGGGGAATGACAAGCCTGGGACCTCACGGGAAGGGAGCAGGCAGGCATCAGAGTGATGAGGGCCTGACCAGGCCTTCTATGGCCCTGTTATATGGCTTGCGGGGGCCCCCGAGAAACATCCCAGCAGAGGATAATCAGGACCCAAGTGTACATAGCGCCAGCGCCCAGGCACCGTCCTGTGACCCCTAGGGTAACAGGACCCTCAGGGGGTACAAGACAACTTATTTGTAGCCAATGCCAGAGGAGGAGGGGGCACGTGGGGCGCGAAGAGGAGGATAAGCATGAGGAGGCGGCCTTTAAATTAGGGGAGATGCAGGAGACTAATGCCTGAATAATCTGAGTTTAAAAGTCATAGGTATACAAAGAAACAGTGTATTAAAGCTAAATTGATACCGAGTAAAAGAATCCTCTATAGAAACCAGAGTTAAAAAGCTAGAGGATGAAACGAAGAGGCAGAACTGAAATAAGGTTGGTTCCCTAACAACCAAAGCTAGAGTTAGATCCCTGCTTTAGAGCCAAGGATATATAGCTCAGTGGTAAAGTGCCTGCCTGGCAAGTGCAAGGTTCTGAATTTGATTCCTTGTACCCTAAAAAAAAAAAAATTCTGCTTAATTGTTTCTAAAAGAAAAATTTAAAGTAAATATTTGGACTCTTATGCGTGGTCGCCTCCAGACCTAACACTGGGTATTTGCCATTTGTCAGGCAAATGGTCTACAGAGAACAAAAGGTGTGTTTCAGTGCAGCAGGTGATAATTCATGTGATCAATGTTTTTTTTCCAGGAAGGAGAAGCATGCATGTGAGGTCAGCGATGACCCTGTGTTCCAACAAGCAAGTAAGTATTTCTCCCACCAGCTATGCCAGTGTCTCATAGGTGGTGGCTGTTTTGAAATGGAGGATTTGAATTCCCCATCTCCTGTTCTTTAGCATAAATAAAAGGTTGTAAGCCAGAGGTGGAGTGGCACAAGCCTGTAATCCTGGCCCTCTGGAGGCTGAGGCGGGAGGGTTGCAGGTTCAAACCCAGGCAATTTAGTCACTAAGTGAAACCCTGTCTCAAAGGAAGCAAAAGGCAGGCTGGGGTTTATAGCTCAGTGGAGAGTTCTTGGGTTGAATCACCAAAACAAAGCAAAACTGAGAAGCAAAAACAAATAGGAAGTACGGCACATGTGCCACTCAGTGAGCTGTTGAGATCACTGGAAGCTCTGGAAGGTCGCCATCACTGGCCCAGGGACTCCTGCACCTATTCCTGGTGTCCTCACATAAGGCATAAATAGTGACTTCCTCTCTCTTTGTTTAATTGGTACATGTTTGAGATCTAGAATAACAGTTTTCACTTTGGACAATTGGTACATACAACCGATGCATTTTGGTCATTTTTCTACACCCTGTCTTCCCTGTTCTCCTTCCCCTATCCCCTTTCCCTATCTCCAGGAAGTCTCTCTCCCTCTCTTTCCTATTACCTCAGTTTCTTTTGCTCTTTATTTATATTTTGGGTTTATCAGGGCCAGGGATATAGCTCAGTGGCACAAGCACCTGCCTGGCAAGCACAAGGTCCTGAGTTTGATTCCCAGTACCAAAAAAAAAAAAAACCATTCTATATTTTGGGTTTATCATATAAGAGAAACTATGAGATAATTAATCTTCTGTGTCCAACTGATTTCCTTTAGCATTATGGTCTCAAGTTCTCTCCATTTTCCTATAAATTTCTTGCTTTTCTCCTTCATGGCCAAATAATACTACATTATATGAATGTAGCACATTTTCTCTACCCAGTCATCTGCTGTTGAGCATCTGGGCTGCTTCCCTAGTGCACAGTTATCAGTTCTGTGGCTGTAAACACAGCTATGCATGTATTTTACGCCAGTAAGCATGACTATCATCAAAACACAGGACACAACGAAGGTTGGTGAGGTTGTGGGGAAAAGGGAACATTCTAATTATTGGTGGAAATGTGAACCAGCACAACCACTAATTGAGAACAGTATGGAGAGTGTTTCAAAGACTAAAAAATAAAATTTTCATTTGGCCCAGCTATACTTTTCTTTTCTGGAAAGAGTTAAAGGCATCAGATTTCTTCTCTTTCCACAAGTGGTTAGTAACTGCTGATCTTGCCTAACAAAGCTTAATGGAAGAAGTAGGATTCCAGGAAACAATGGAAGAACAGTTCATTGTCTCCTTCCGGTTACAGCGGTTCCTGTAAGTGACCAAGGGCTCCTATGTCTGCACCAGTCACTGGCTGCTTTCACTTTCTGTTCTTTTTGTCATGTTTGAATATTTTTCATAATTGTGCATCAGAAATAAAAGGAGATACTCTCTGTGGGGTTTTTTGGGCATCAGGAATCAAACTCAGGACCTTGTGCTTGCCAGGCAGGTGTTTGTACCACTGGGCTACATCCTCAGCCCAGGATACACTTTTTTAAAGGTCCTGTTGGGGCTGGGGAATAGCTCAGTGGAATAAGCGCTTGTCTAGCAAGCGCAGGGTCCTGAGTTCGATCCCCGGTACCGCAAAAAAAAAAAAAAAAAAAAAAAAGGTCCTGTTAAAGTATAGTCATATTAAAGTATAAAGTTAGTATATGTTTCCTGATCTGAAGAATGGATGTAAACTTGTCCCATTCCCAAAGGGTTTGTGCTAGTAGAAAGAAATAGAAAAACCTTTCAAAATAAATTCATGTCTTTCCAGGCCCAAGATAGATGCAAAATGGAAAAATGGCTTTTTGGGTCTCTGCTGCTTCCAATAGGGCCCTGGGTATAGGGCTGGTGGTAGTGGCAATTGATAAGCAGATATGTACTAAAAAATCCAAAAAGCAGCACAGATTAAAACCATTGCTCAGGAGCACACCTGGCCTTTGCAAAGAGGGTGGCGTTTCAGAGAATCCCGCTGCTAGGACAGTATTACGGCGCATCACCATAAGTGAACGTGTCAGTAAGACATAAAGCCAGAACTTCAGAATTTCTAGTCCAGGCTGCATGATCTTGAACCAAACTACATCAGCTGGAGTTATGGCAACTGTAAGACCTGAGCACCATGTACGATCCCCAAGCCCCTTTCAGCCACACAGCCGTAGTGCAGAAGGTCACACAGAATCAGCCAATGGCCACTTCTAAATGTACTGGTTGTGTGAATCTTACTTTCCTCAAGTTTACAAGGATAATGAAAGCTGTTTTTCATGAATTGCTGTGAGAGTTCACTTTAACTAGGTATGAGATAAGACAGAGGTAGGTGTTCAGAGTATATTATATCCTCTTGACTTCCACAGACTATCACACAGTATTTTGGAATTCATGAACTTAGCTATATATATTTAAGCTCTAAATGAACATATACAGTCAATGTCTGTTTCTTGCTGTTTTATGGTTCTTTATAAAGCTTTTCTCAGTATCTTCAAGGGATTGGTTTCAAGATCTTCCTCAGATTTGGTTCCAGGACCAAAATCCATGGATGCTTGTCTCTTATAACTTATAAATGATACAATACTTGTATATAACTTACTCTGTATACTTTAACTTATCTCTAGATTACTTATAATACATAATACCATGTAAATGTTATATAAATAGTTGTTACGCTGTACTCTTTAGAGATGAAAGGAAAACAGCCTACCTGGTACAGAGGTAACCACTGCAGAACTAACTAACTAGCACCTAAGGGGCAGTCAGTTGAGTCTGCAGATGTGGAGACCAAGTGTCCATCGGTATTTTGCTTGCTTGTTACTATTTGATTCTTTGAGCGCTTTTTAAATCACAGCTCCATGCTGGACAGGGGGGGAACCGAAAGAAGGATGAGCATGGAGGACTTCTAGCTGCGTGGATGCAGCAGCCTCCCTTCTGGCATTGAGGCAAAGGTGTGACACATGCTGTCCTCCTGCCTTCTTAGACAAGTGAGCATGTAACTCTTTCTCCCACTGGGACACCTTCGAGAGGGAGACGCGATCTCAGTTGTACAGGGATGCACAGGCTCTCCACCTTTCAGGCTGACTGTTTTGGGCTTTTGTTGTCATTTTAAAGCTATGTTTCATGTCCTAATGAGGAGCAAACTGCAAAATAAGATTTTTTCCCCAAATCTAAAATCTGTGTTTTTAAATCAGGTGTAAAGTTTGACAAATATACATTAAGGATGTAGGATGTGACCCCAGAATAGTGATGCTTTTTTTATTGCAATGTATGCTTTGGTGTATGATTAGCAAACTTTCTTTCTTTGTTTTAAGGGACAGACAATGTGGTGTCTGTCGCAACCATAAAATTCTGCCCTTGTAGTGTAGAAGCAGCCACAGACCACAAGTAAAAGAATGCACGTGGCTGTGTTCTAATAAAACTTTATTTGTAAGAGGGCTGGTTGCTGGATTTGGTTTGTGGGCTGCAGTTTGCCAAGCCTTGCTTTCATACCGTGGTTTCTAGACTTTCAGAGCCCACATAATCAGAAAAACAACAAAAATTTGAAATTTACTCAGGATTTCTAGCTTATTTAAGTGATAATGTGTAAAAAATCATTACCTTATATCTAGAATTTTAAAAAGCAAAAACTAGGCAGTACATAAAATCAGAACAAAGTTAGTTTTATGAAGAAACTTACCATGTTCCACACAGTTTTCCATACCTTGGTGAAAGCTTTATAACAAACATGCTCCAGTTAACAGACGGGTTATTGGAGTTGCTTTTGGAGATCACTGGGGTGTGGTACAGTGAAAAAAATAGGGGGATGCATTTGGTGGTGCACACCTAATTTAAAGTTCTAGATTTGAATAAACTCGGGAGTACTAACAAGGGAGGAATGAGAAATCCTTGAACATCCTTTAATGGGGCAAAACTACAGGGTAAGAAGTATCTTTATGCTTTAATCACTCTTGTAAACAAAAGCTCCAATCCCACGTAACCTCAGGACTTACCAGCTGCCACTGCTCAGGGTACCAGGCTGGGGGGCAGTTGAAACGGTTGCACACTTGCACCGTGCTGGGCTTGGGGCCATGACACAGCTCATCAGCCAGAATCACCATTTCATTCATCTCTCTGGACAGCAGATGGGAGCAGAAGACATCTCTGGTTTGTAGGCCAACCCCACAGGTAAAACTACATGGACTCCACTGGCCAGTTTCCCACCTGAGAAGAAATGAAAGAAGAGGACTGCTTTAGTTCTGGTGCAGAGAACACGCCCATGAGCTCAAGTGCTACCTGGAATGTGGGAAGTTGTGACCCAAGACTGGCTAGAAAAATCTACACTAAGCCTAGCACCACCTTCCCTTTTTATACTGTAGAATTCACTTAGAAGAAAGCACAGAACATCCAACATGGACTTATAAAAATCACCAGTAATGGTCATAATCACATCTGCTTTGATGGAACACAGAAGCTGCATCAAAGTAAGGCTGGTGTGCTAGACAAGACATGAGCTATGCACAGAAACAGTTTGGACATCACACACCGAATGGCAGGTCGAGGGCAGAAATCTTCTTGCTAATTTCTGTGGCCTCCATTCTTAGTGAGACTGAGGAGTTTATGCTTGTTATTTTTTGCCTTCACAGTGAAAGGTCACTGGTTCTAACTTCCCTCAAACTTGCCTCATAGCATAGAAATGTCTCTGTCTTATGTATAACTCTCATCACTGCCTGGGACTGGACAATGTCACAGAAGTGGAGGCTGTGAGAAAGATCCATCTTCCTGAAGGGAAGTAAGTGGAGTGAGCAGCTCATTATCTGGACATAGGAGTCAAATTCACAGATGAGCTAAGTGCATGAACTGGCCAGTTCCGAGTGGCCAAGTCTTGCAAAACACATTTACATGGAGCAAAGGGCCTGTAAAAACTACCCTGCTGCATTTGCCATTGACATGGTCTTTGCCATGAGAACGAAAAGGACAAAACTCAGTAGCTTGAGTCACGAGCATTCTCTAAGGATCAGTTTCAGAAAGTTGTATTTATGCTTTAAGGCACAAAGATTCTACAAACAGGAGTGAACCAAGAAAACTAGGGTAATAAGTCCTATAGTAGCTAGGACTGCCCAGCTTTTATAGCCAGCCCAGAAAGTGGATTAAAAACCTTTGGGCTTCACGATTTTCCTTAGATTGAAAAACAGAGTATCCTCCTTCCATTGGCTCTGACGTGTGTCTGCCTGCTGCCCTGTCTCTCACACCACCTTTCAGCTGCGGCGCGTGTGGACACAGCAGCAGGGGGTTACTCCTCACCGATGCCTCCTGGCTTTCTTGGTCTTCACATGCACCACACCCTGATTTGGAATATGTTTCCGCTCTCCGTACCCCTCAGCATTTCTTCCATTTTTACACTCTCAAATTTGATCTGTATTTACAACACTGAGTTCAGCCCTGTTGCAGAAGCTGGCAATTTTCTCAAACGTAGTACAGCTGTTCTGTGTATCCAGGCCCTGCTAGGGTATGTATCTCCTGAAGCAGGGCCATCTCTGAGCCAGTCTTGTGTTGTACACAGCATTCATCATGGCACTTTCTTTTTTTAATTTTTTTATCTTTTGTAAATGAAAAATAATAAAAACAAGGACATGAAATTTCAAAACCAGATTTTAGGAGAGTAACAGTGGTTAGTACAACACATGTTGTTTCTCCAAAGTAGTTGCTCATAATACAAGATACACGTATGAAAAATGATCAAGCAGTGTAGGCATAATTTCCTTCCAGTGAGCTAGTAGCAATTAGTAGTGTAACTGTCTTAACTCTCTTGTGTGTATATCCACATACACACACATATACACATTTATGCATTTTTCCTTTTCCCTTCCTTCTTTTCTCCTTTCCCCCATTTGAGTTTCTCTTTCCTTTGAGCATTTTCTTCCCATTTCACAATATCTATTGTACATTTTGGGTCTTACTGTTTCAGCTTCTTACACTAGGGCGATAATATGATGTTTCCATGTGAGGCTGATTTATTTCACTTGGAAGTATGGCCTCATTTTCCTATAAATGTCTCAAGTTTATCCTTCATGGACTTCCTAGGTAGATAGTTAATACACTCCTCATGAATGAGGAAACGTAAGGAATTGACCAACGTAGAGTGCGTGTAAACAAATCATCTCACTTAATTACTTCCAGAGGTGTAGGTTCCACTGATTTTCACAGATGAGGGAATGGGAGAATCGAAGAGGCTGTCTGGTCTGGCACTCATAGTGAGTAGTTAGGTGAATCAAACCCACATTCAGACTTTGGATATGTGGGCATGTAGCTCAGAAGCAGAGCATTTACCCACCATGTACGTAGATTCAATCCCCAGTGCCACAAAAACTACAACAGAAAAACAAAACAGGGAACTGTACTTGGGTGTACCTGACTTCAAAGCTTTGTCCTTGCTGCACCACGCTGCCTCTAGGAGAAACCTTGGATGCCCTGCTGTAGACATTCACAAAATTTTAAATAATACAAAAAGCGAGTCTGTGTCTTACAGAGAGTTGTGTGAATTTCAATATTCTCTTATTTTTAGATCTCCCACAGGATTAATTCCAAGCTTTAAATGCCATGATGGTCACATGGCTTTAAGAGAGGTGCACACGCACCTTGCCACATCCTGAGCTGATCTCTGCTTTCTGCATCTCGTGCCTTGGTGTTTTGAGCTGGACCTAGAGGCTCATTTTCAATGAAGAGGATGCAGCAGAGTGATGCTACCTGACTTCCAAGGCTGGATCATAAAGCATACAGTGTCTGGTCACTCACAGTGCTGAGGAAGCCAGCTGTCAGGTCACAAGGACAGACAAACTTCAGAAAAGTCCACTTCAGGAGAACTACAAGCCACCACCCAGCGTGAGCACCAGCCTGCCTCTCACATGCGTGAGGTACCTTCAGAGCACAGTCCCCAGACCAAGCCAACCTTCTGAGGACTGCAGTCTCAGGAAAGACCATGAGGTGGAACTGCCTACCCAAGCTGCTTGTAAACTGCTTACTCACATTCACTATGGGAAAGGATGTTAACTTGTGATAAGCTACGAAGTTTTTTGGCAAGGTTATTATGTAGCAGAGATAACAAGTCCATACTAATGCGTGCCCCTCCGCATGCTCATGCTTATACAAAGACACATACAGGACTCTTCCATAATACATATACACAGTAAACTTCTGCTCAGCAATAAAGAAGGATAAATTTGAGTCATCTGTATGAAAATGGATGCACCTTGAGACCATGGTGAAATAAATTAGACACAGCAGGTAAAATATCTCATGGTTTCTCTCATATGAGGAACTCGAAGTATAAACAACTTAAAAGAGCAAAATAAAAGACAGATATAGGAAACAGAAAGATAGACTCCCTGAGATGAAAGAGGGACCTAGGATGTGGAAGATGGAGGCAGGGGAAGAAGGGGACGGCAAGGAGTAAGGTGTAGTATGTGTATGGACCAACTCCCCACAACAAATGCCATGTGTATCACAAACACATACTAACTTTAACAAAAGGATATTCCTAGCAGCACTACTTATAGTAGTGCACAATTTCCAGACTGGGAAAAAACCTAGATGTTCAATCAACAGTTGAGTAAATAGAAAATTATAATATATCAATACAGCACTATATAAAATAATGAAAATAAACTATAGCAATAAGCAATAACATGGGAGCATCTAACAAACACAAGACAATTGGAAAAAGCCACAGGGAGAAAAATTCAGACAGCTTCATTTCATTTATATAAGCTGAGAAACCAAAACTAATTCCTGGTGTTAGAAGTCAGGATGTTGGTCAGCCTTGGTGGGCAGGAACCCACCAAGGAGGGTGAAGTGGGGTGGGCTTCTGGGATGTTACCTAGCTCTCACAGCTACAACTGGGTTGGTTTTGCAAAAAACCACCAAACTGGATTTATAGGATCTGTGTACTTTTCTTTATGTTATGTTTAAAAAAAGGTTTTCTGTCCTACTTTTAAGCTAAACACTGAAATGTCGCAGGTATAACAAAGTCCACCAACCACCCCAAGGCTGAAGATGCTGCCTGCACGGCTGAGGCTGCTCCAGGGTTAAAGTGTGTCAGAGCACAGGCTCTCCACCCTCGCTCCCACGACCCACCCCTCCCTCTGGTGGACATTCTCCCACGAGGTCGTTGATACAGAGACATTCTGGAGGCTGTGAGGTCACTTGAACACTGCTCAGAGAACTCACAGAACAGATCTCTCTGCCTAGCCTGATAAAAGAACATTACACAATCTCAAGGAAGGAGGTCAGCAGGAACTATCTATGTATTTAAGCGCTTCACTGATTCTGGGTCACAAAATTTTCATTGACTTAGGTCCAGAAAAGGAAAGCAGAGATTTTTGGCTCCTTCTGTCTTGCACAGAGGTTGTACTTATGGGTCACGGTCTTGCAGTTTTCCTGCTTTTGTGCCTTTGGGGATTCTGAGGCAGGGGCTGCAGGTTTGGGGGAGCCAGCTGGCGCTTAGCCAAAGCTTTAGTGTCAGAGTGCTCTCAGGCCTCCCCTGTGTTCTTGACCTGGCTTCTGCCTAAGCCCAGTGCTGAGCAGGCCAGAGCTCTGGTCCGGGCATCAGAGAGTGAGGGTGTTAGAAACTCTTCTCTCCGTCTGATTGGCTGACGTTTGCTCACGTATTCATCTCCACTTAAGATGTTACTTCTTCAGAGGAACCATTAACTGGGCAAACATTTCCCACCATCTGGTCCCCTTAATACTTCTCTCTTGGAAATTCTCAACGAACTCATAATCTCACTACCTCAGTGCTACTGTTAGCTTAACTGGGGGCATGTGGGCATATCCATTAGGGCTTGCCAGTTGTTATGGGTTGACTTATGTCCCTCAAAAAGATACACTGGACCTCAGAATATGGTCTTTCATGGACATAGTGTCAGAGCCGATGCAGAGGGCTCTTGAGTCAATGGGTCTGGTGCGTGCAAAAGCAAGAGGGCTGTGCAAGGAGAGCACCCTGTGAGGACACTGCAGCTGCAAGCAAGCAATGCCGAGGATGCCAGTGAGTGCCAGAAGCTACAGAATGCAAAGGGGGATTTTCCTTACAGGTTTTAGAGGGAGCATGGCTCTGCCAAGACCTTGGTTCTGGGCTTCATTTTAGCTTGCAGAACTGTGAAACAATAAATTTCTCTTGTTTTAAGCTACCTAATTAATGTTGTTTTGTTACTACAGCCCTGGAAAACTAAATCATTGTAACTTTAGTAGGTAGCACGGGGCCTGGAAGACAGCAGTTGGTCAGTCTGTGTGCGCTGTGTCAAACTATGTCAAATCTCCAGTGAAGTGTGTGTGCACCTCTGGGTTGGCACTGGGCTGGTCAACATCTCAGCTGTGTCCTCTAAACAACTGTTCACACCTAATTTCAAAATCTCAGAATCTATGAACACTGTACATTTTTCCTCAGCATGGTGTAAACTCTGTTGGTGACATACTTGGTATTAAACTGACATGCCTTTGATAGGCTGAACTCACTTCATGTAAATATTTATACATTTTACTGCAGCAATTTTAGCCTACCAGAGTGTGACTTTTCCCCCAGAAAATGTTAGGCATATTATACAACTTATGTCTTCATCATCCTTACAGCTTTATAAAGTACAAAAATTTTTGATTTCTGAATCATATCTGCCCAGTAGTTTTGGTTTGAGGATCATGGTAGGACATAAAGAGGGTGATAATCTTGTTGCCTCTGTTTTCCTTCAGCTTCTAGGGTCTAGCCTCACAGTTGCCCAAGTATTCTTTTTTCATAAAACTTCTTTCTTTCCTCTGAGCCTTTCTTCTCTTCCCACTTTGTCAAACCCTGCTGTAAGAAAGGCTGTGTGAAATAACAGACCATAGCTCATGCTCTGCACCTTCAGGCTTGGCCCTGCCCAGCTCGAGAGCAATCAACTCCTGGCCAAGGACAGACAGGAGACAGGAGTCACCCTATAGCTTAGTGGCTGGAGTAACTCTTCTTGCCCTGTTCTAGTACCAGGTGTGGTTGGGTTGACCTGTCAGTATTACTGGATTTTAGATATCAGACCTGGTTTCCTGATTCCCATTTGTTTCCCTGATGGTGCTGGAGTTCTGCCCAAGGTTCAGACTACTAGCTGGTCTTGTCCCCCTGACTGGATCTGGCTGGCCCTCGGCCTTAGGCAGGGTGAAGCATCTTTAGCCATGAGTTGCTGTGTGACAGCAGTCCTGCTCATGCCTCACACGATCACTAATTACCTTACTAAAATTTACATAGCATTCACCATGAGCCAGACCCTGTGCTGCTTGCATTATCACCTCCTTGATCCTCTGCAGAGCTGCATGAGATAGATGTACCATTATCTACATTTTAGTAACAAGGAGCAGAAGCCTGGAGAAGTCAAATCATGGCCTCAAGCGCCTGAGGTCAATTTCCGCTGCACCACACCTAAAACTATTATGATTTTGACACAAAGGCACTGAAAATGGAGTTGTTCCCTATCACAGAGACTAGGAGAGTGGATTTGTGAACTTCTGTATCTTCTAGTTTAAGGGTTAAGCTCACCTGAGATGTGGAATACATACATGAATATATTTACTACCTAGACACTATCCACTTTCTCATTTTACAGGGTGAGCTGACAGAGGCCCTGAAACAGCAACTAATCTGCTTGAAGTCACACTGCAAGAAAACGAGAGAACTAGGACGCAAACGCAGCCTGGCTCCCGCATGCCTCACGATCATATCATACCCCCTCTTCAAGCCAGGGTGAAGAGCACGGCAGAACAAAGTTGAGCTAAGTGGCCAGGACCAGGCTTCCTTAGAGCTTCAGAAAATGATAAATGACAAAATGACGGATTCCTTCATAGCAGAAACAAACACACCAACATCACCTAGGGTCATGCATCTTCTAGCAGCTCCTATTTCCGTGAAGCAGCAGTGAGCTTGGGCAGCCACATGGGCAAAGGCAGTGTGGTCTCCCCAGGATGTGCTTTTCGTGAAGGTGCACACTGGAGTTAACCTGGTGACCAAGGGCCACAGCAACTGCCCTCCTTAGTAGCTTGTTTCTGCTGACTGTACAAAAGGAAGACTTTCCGCGCCCTTTTAGTACCGTTTATGACGTAAGTCACCCAGGTGTTTCTCCCCTATTCTTAGGGACAGTAATGAACTTGTTCTCCTCTTTCTCCCTCCCTCTTTGGCTGTTTATTGCTGGCATAAGTGCACATAATTTCTGGCACCCACCTCCCCCCTCTCCAAGCTATTATGCCCCAACCCTTTTTCTATCTTTAGTTTTTGCAAAAAAGTGGGCTTGTGTCTTTATTCAATAATTTTAAAGGCAGGGTTTTTTTTTTTGTTTTTGTTGTTGTTGTTAAGAGCATTCCTTAAACTTGTGTTTAACCCTTGAACTTGATGTTTCCAACCACTGTTTCTATTCTGTGATTTTTTAAAGTTCCTCAGAGATTTGTGTGTCCCTAGGAGTGCCTCTGCAGTCAGGAGGTAGACAGCAGTCCCACAATAGTAGGGTAATCACTGAATGTGGCCAACCCTGGAAAGTTTAACACAGGGTAAAGAGACACTGTCTGTGACCCATCCCACTTTCAGTTTCTTGGACTGTTACTACTGGCTTCCAACTTATCTCTGCATCTCCCACTGTCCAATCTATCTGGAGCCCACAGCTGTCAAAATGTCAGTCCAAGTGCAATCTGGCCACATTACTTCCTCTGATTAAAGACTTCCTTTGAGAGCTGAGCTTTCAGTAGCGGCAAAGAGCCAGCATGTCCAGAGCTCAGCTTTGGTCCAGGAGGAGGGAGGGGACATTGCATGTTTGGAGCTCAAATTTCCTCCTGGCTTTTCCTCCTTCCTTTCTTCCTTCTCCTTTGTAGGGGATGGACTTTAGCATGGGGTTTTGTGGGGGGTGACCCATTGGTGGCCCATTGTGAGGCTCAGCACTGGGCCAGGGTAGCTGGGACTCAAACAAATACATAAATGCCTGAAAAATAATGAGATTTCTTATTGTCAATGAATGGAATTATAAATATGTAAAGTAGGCAAAGTAGAATAATCCTTGTAGAACTAGATTGGTATTGAAAAGTATACTTGTGATTTTAAAAAGCTAGATAGATAATATCAACAGCTATAAATGAAAATATAAAAGGTACATATACATGCAGAGTACTCCTAGCTCTCTTCACTGAAAAGCCTGGACACAGTGACAGTCTAGTAGCATTAAGCACTTCAAGTACCAGGCCTTGGAATCTCTTTAGTAGAGAATTTTGTTCTACTCTTTAGCAAAAGCAACCAGTCTCTGCAGAAATGCCTGAATCCAGGGCAGGGGCCGGGACATGGTGAAGTGAACCTGGAACATCTTTTTATAGCTATAGAAAATAGAACAGTATCACAGAACGATGACATATTTGTCAAAAGAACATGTAGCCAGCTTGAAAGGGCTTCTGCTGGCCATATGTGAAGCAATTTGACAGTAATAGATTTTAACTTTGAGCAAAATGTAACTATGTAAGTAAACAAATGAGAAGACAAAATTCTACCATAACAGAATGCATAGTAATAATGTACCAGGAATGGTAGAAGTTAGAATGTCACCATTGGGAAACCATCACAATGAATGACACAGGTCAGAATCACTCATGGATGCTAAATTGGATGGGTGAAAGAACAAAGGTGAATCAGATATTTACTCAGCATCAGATCATCTCCCTGCTAGGGTCTTAATGTGTCTCCCAGAATCCATGCTTCAGAAACTTAATCCCAGGGCAGTAGTGTCAGGCCTTTTGGAAATGTATAGGTCATGAGGTCTTCTCCCTCATGAATGGATTAATGCCACTAAAAAGTCTTCACAGAGGGAATTCATTCTCTTTTGCTCTTTAGCTTCCTGCCACAGAAAGACACGGCATTTCCCTCTCTGAAGGACACAGTGTTTAAGCACCATCTTAAAAGCAGAAAGCAGCCTTCTCAAAATGCCAGTGTGTTAAGCGTGGACTGCCTTGCCTCTAGAAGAATGAGGAAAAACGATTCTGCCCTTTATAAATTACCTACTCTGTGCTGTTCTGTTATAGCAGCACAAAGAGTTAGACATTCTTCATAAAATACTTAGTGTTAGTAAGTGCTAACACATTTTTTAAAATTTTGCAGCAGTGAAACTTGGTAGATACCATCTTACCCAAGCCAGAAGAGTTAGCAGCACTGGAAACAGAGCATATTGCCACTGTTTTTCTCCTGATGTGATACACTAAGAAAAATGTGTCAGACCTTTCTACTACTTCTGTCAAAAATTCAAAAATCATGAGGAGATAACAAGCAAACTCAAACTGAGAAGCATCATATGAGGTAAAGACAGCCTGGGGTTTTGTTTTGGACTTTGGACCTCTAAAGGACATGATAAGACAACGGGCAAAACTGGAACGGAGTCCCTGGTTTAGAAAATAATACTGGCTTGGTGTTATTTCTTGATGGTTATACTGCGTTTATAGAACAGCATCCATTTATTTGGCTAATAAACACTGAATTGTTAAGACACTTGGGGTAAAATCACAATTATTTTCAAATGGTTAGAAAACTATTAAAGCTAGAGAGATGAAGAGTACTAAGGAATGCTATATGCTATTTTTGCAACTTTTTAAAAAAATTGAAATTATTTCAGAATAACTGGGGTTATGTGGCTGCCCTGGGCTGCGCACAAAGAAATCCGAAGTATCTTCCCAGCATGGTCCCAGGTGCCCCTTTATCGGCTCTGCACTTCTCTCCTTCACTCGCAAATTCCAGCTGAGTCCATCCTCACCTCCACTCACTGCTGTCTTTTGCCCCTCTCCCCCATGACCTCCACCAGGGTGGCAAGGACCCTTCCTCATCTCAACAGCTCTGGCACCACGACAGCTCGGGAGGCACTGTGGCACAGCACCGCGCTTGGGCTCTGAGATCAGATTATTTCGTGAATGAGTTTTGTTTGCCACCCTCTGCTTAACCAATCTTGGGAATTAACAATGAACTGACATTTAAAATGAAAATACCAGCAATACCTACTCCATGGGGTTTCTGCGATGTGTAAATAGGGATTTCTATGCTAAGGGTGGAAGATGGTGCCTGGCACAGATAAAGGTTCCATGCACATGAGCTGATATTACCGCATGCCCAATAAATATTTGGTGAGTGGATGAAGAACTAGTGTGAGGACAGCGGCTTGGAGAGTGGAGTGACAAGGCTTCCTGGATTGCATCAGGGAAGAGGACCACTGGTTATAGAGATGGAGGGAAAGTGCACTTCAACATGTTCAGCTTAATTTGCTAATCATTCACTGCTAAGCACTGTGAGGAACATGGAAGTGGGGATGATGTTTACCACTGTCAGGATGTGTTCCACAAAGAAGGGAAGAGCTGATAAAAACCCAGCAGGCACAGCAAAACTGTTAGGTAACAGCAAGGAGTTCACTGCTCACCTGTCTGGCGAAGTCATGGGGCTACATGAGTTCCTGAGACAAATGCTGTGCCCATCAGCACTGTGTCTATAGGACCCACTGCCACTTCCAAATGCCACTGACCTATGATCTCACTCAGTCCTCCTGACTCTGAAGCAACCAGCAGGCATGATCCTCTCCATTTTGTAGATAAGCAAGCTGAAGCTCAGAGAAACAAGCAATTTGCCGAAGTTGGGACATGAACTCAGGTTATTCTATTGACCCTGCTTAGTCACTGAGGACCGAAGAGTGAATCTTGAAGGGAGATAGAAAAGAGGAGAGGAAAAGCCATTGCACTGACCACGGCAGATGGATTTGCTATTCCTTCCACACAACCCCTGTATTTTAGAAAACCCCTTAAACAGGGGCCAAGGAAAAATAAAAGATCAAGGGAGATGTGAGATGTTAGAGAGTAAAAATATGTCTGGATGCCAAAAATTAACTAAAAGCAGAAATGATAAACAGCGCCAGGAGAATCAGGGCTGTCTATAAAACAGTAATTCGCATGGCTCAGGGAAGAAGAGATAGAGCCATGCTTCTCTTGGAGATTGGCCGGCTTGGCATGAGATTTTGGATCCATAAAAGTAGTTACAGCCAAGATTATCAAACACCTGAGGTGGCAAAACACTCATTTCCACTTGAGAACAGTGTGACCAACATGAGTGTGTGAACGCTGCCTATTTGTCTCACCTTCTGAATCACTGCTAAGATAAAATAAACAGACCAGGGCTATTAATGTTCCAAACGACTCCTGTCAGGCCTTTCTGGCTATTTTTAAATTTATGAATAGCTCCACAAAACAGTAACACTTACATGAAGGGACATATTTACTGTTTTATTCCTAGCACAACCTTTGCCTCTAAACCTCTTTCCTTCACAGAGCGCGTGAGAGAGCAAATATCCAAAGGCTGGGGCTGGTTGTATGGAGTATCCTTAGTCCTCGCTCACTCCACACACCTCTCTGCGACCCGTCCCAATCACCTGTGTTCCTATCTGCCTACACAGAAATTATGCAAATGGATGGAACTAAACAACGTGCATGTAACTCAACAATGAGTTACAGAAAAAATTGAGGAAGAAATAAGAAAGTTTCTGGAACTAAATGATAATGCTAGCACAAGACACTAAACTTATGGGATACAATGAAAGCAGTCCTAAGAGGGAAGTTTATAGCTGTAAATATCCACATCACAAAAACAGAGTGAGATCAAACAAATAATCTAATGATATACCTCAAGGTCCTAGAAAATTAAGAAGAGTAAATTCAAAACTGGTACAAGGAAGAAAATGATAAAATCAGAGCAGTAAACAATGAAATTAAGACCAAAAATTTTATAAAAATCAATGAATTCCTGGACTTCCAGGAAGATGGAGACCAGATAAGCAGCAGAGAAAGATCCTCCCAGAGGATTGCCACCCAGACACTGGAATATAGCAACATGAGAAAGACAAGAAGGAGAGAAATGGGTCCGCTGGACCCAGGAAGGATCTGAAATGAGAATTGAAACCCTCAGAAAGACCAAACAAGACTTCTCTTGGAGGAAAAGCTCAGAGGGCCACCATGGTGCAGTTAGAGGAAGAGGAGGCAGAGAAGGAGGGAGTCACTGCTCCATACACACCCTTAGCCCGCCCCCTCATTCTGGCACTCACAGCTTCAGCTTCAGAGGCCCATGCTCGAGGGAGCTTCCCAACTTGGCCAGGGGAGAATGGAGTTCTGAGAGCTGGTCCAAAACTGGAGCAGAGAAAGTGTAGCCCAGAAAAGAGGCAGTGGCGGTTGGGAGGTGTTGTCAAACCCAGTATGAGGATGAGAAGTTACAACAACCACTAAAACAGAATCCCCACTCTGCAGCAACCTTTCTAATTAGCGCTCAAATGCAAGGCAGAGTCAAAGCAACCAGTACACAGCCCACCACACCCAGCTCTACGCCTGCCCCCCGGGCTGTGGCCTGCTACCTCTCCACTGTGTGAGCAACTACCAGCAGAGAGCAGCAGAGAGCAGCAGCAGTGACTCCAGGGCCACAGCAATTCCCAGGGATCCATCCAAAGAACAAATGGGAACTGGAGCATAACAGTAAGAGAGAGAGCTGCTGATGGAGGTGGGCCACACGGCCCCACACCCTGCTCACTCCAACACCAAGCAGGAAGCACGAGCTGAGTTACTGGGCTTCAGCTCCCATCCTGAACTCCCTCTCTGAGCACCTTGAGTCTTGGTGGCTGGAGCACTCAACATGTGTTCCTGACAGCAACAGGCTGAATCCATGGGCTTTAGGACTCACCCTAAACTACTATGAGCACCAAGAGGGACTTCATACTGCTTGCATATATGAATCTTGTATGAACCCATAGCAACAAATTACATGAAAAGCAGCAGTACTGGAGCCCAAGAGACAACAACATACTGTACACAGCAGACCTGAGAAAATCCTGCAATTCTCTCCTAGAACTAATAACTAAACTTAGTACACACCCTGGACTACCACAGTGAGCATGGGTGGGGGAGACCTCACGCCACTTGTGCCCAGCATTGTAAGTGCACCCAATGCCCAGCTGCAAGGGGTGGGGAGTGATAGCACTGGAGATCAAGAGGTGGGAGGAGGTGAAGACCTGGAACTAGGGTGCAGACCTGGTTCTCTAGCTGGGTGAGGATAGCCTCCAAAGAGTCATAGGCGGCCTGTAGGGTGACACTAGTGGCCTATGAGAGGACCCTGGGGGCCTTGACAGGGAGCTCAGCAGCCTGAGGGGGGAGGGGCTCCCTCCAGGCTACATGAGAAAACTGAAGACCTGGACCAGCCTCTGGCAGTGTGGTAATGAGGCAGAGCCTGATGGTCCACAGGAGTGACCCTGTGGACTCAACCAGTCCCCAAGTAGCGCCTTGTGGGGCGGAGCCTGGTGGTCTTCCAGGGGTGACCCTGTAGACTCGACCAGGCCTCCGGATGGGCTGTATCGAGGCGGAGCCTGGCGGTTCACTGGGTAACCCTATCTATTCGACCAGACCCCCTGATGGCCTTGAGGGATTGTCAATGAGGGCTTGACCATAGTGAACCTGGTTCCCTGCCTATCTACTGTCTTTGAGGATGGGTGCTTTTCCACCTCCTGCCATAGCAATTTGTGTACACCCATGTTTGTTACAGCATAATTTGAAGCAGCCATGTCTCTTCCCAATGTGAGAGCCAAGGGAGTAACTAAACCAAAAAGTATAGTTATTATCAGAGGGAAGATGACTGATTGGGTGGGAGAACAATGGAGATGAGGGCGGAGGAAATTGATTAATTGAACGAGCCATCATCTGTATAACTGAGTAACAAATGTGAAGATAACATTATGGGAGGTGTTTAACACAAAAAAATAAAGGAAATACCAAATTATAGAGAGGATAGAGAATTAACACTGGATGCTGTTTTGGAGGGTCTTCTATGTAAAGGATCATATCATGCAAATAATGGTAATTTGACTTGCACATCTTTTGAAATGTCACAAGATCATTTCAACAGATGCAGAAAAAGCCTTTAACAAAATTCAACATTCTTTCACGATAAAAACACGGAAGAAAATAGGTATAGAAAGACTTTATGTCAATCTAATAAAAGCCACTTATGACCAACTTACTGCCAACAACGTATCAAAAGGGGAAAAATTAAAAGCTTTACTTCTAAAATGAGGGACAATAAGACAAGATGTCCCCTTGTCACCACCGCTGTTTCAATAGTACTCAAAACATTAGCAAGAGCAGGTAGCCAAGAAAAAGAAATAAAAGATGTGCAAGTCAAATTACCATTATTTGCATGATATGATCCTTTACATAGAAGATGCCCCCCAAAAATCTACCAAAAGACTTGTACATAAGCAAACTCAGTCATGCAGCAGGATACAAAATTGACACAAAAAGATCAAGAGCAATCTTTTACACTAATAATGAACCCACTGAAAAAGAAGTCAGGAAAAAATTCATAGTGACACCAACAGAAATTAAATATTTAGGAATTAGCCTAAGGCAGTAAACAATAATGAAAACTAATCCTTATTTGTACTTTGAGTTCCTCATTATAAGAGAAATCATATGTGTCACATTTATTTCACATAACATTATGGTCTCCAGGTGCATCCATTTTCCAACAAATGACTCAAATTTATCTTTCTTTATGACTGAGTAGTACTCCATTATGTATAAATACCATCTTTCCTTCATCCATTCACCTACTTCCAAGATTTAGCTTTTATGAATTGAGTTGCTAAAAACATACGTATGACTAAGTCACTAAAATATGAAGTCTTTAACTTTTTTGGGAAGATACCTGGAGGGTCAATATCTGGGTCAAATGAAATTTCTAGTTTCAGTTGTTTTGAGGAATCTCCATACTGATTTCCATGGTGGGCATACTAGTTTCCATCCCCATTAACATGTGTAGGGTTCCTTTGCCCCTCAGCCTTGCCAACACCTGTTGGATTTCTTGGTGATGGCTGTTCTTTTATCAGTAAGATGGAATCTCAGTATTGTTTTAATTTGCATTTCTCTAATGGCTACCAGTGTTGGCATTTTTTCATATGTGTATTGGCCATTTGTACTTCTTTCTGTGAAGTATTTCTTGATTTCAGTTGCCAATTTCATTGGGTCTTTTATTTTGGGGGGGGTCTAATTTTTATTCTCAATATTAGTCCTTACAGAATAACTGGCATTTTTTTTTTCATTCTGTAGGCTTTCCTTGTGCTCTGTGGATTGTTTCTTTTGCTCTGCAGAAGCTTTTTAATTTGATATGATCACATTTGTTGGTTCTCAGTACCAACCAGGATTCTGTTCAGAAAGTCTTTGCCTACACCTGTGATTTCAAGAGCTTTATTTTGTCTTCTAGCAGGTTGTGTCTATTTTGCCATTTAGTTATTTGGCCTGTTTTGATTTTACTGTAGTACATGGTGAGAGATATGGGTCTAGATTCAATCTTCTATATCTGGACAGCCAGTTTTCCCAATGCGATTAAAGAGGCTGTCTTTCCTCCAGTGTGTTTATGGCCTCTTTATCAAAGATCAAATAGCTGAATGTGCTTGGGGTTGTTCTTGATTCTCTGTTCTTTCCCATTGATCCTTGTGTCTGTTTTTTTTTAAATCACAGTAGCTTTGTAATGTAACATCAAGTTTGGGATTGTGATGCCCCCTGCTTTGCTCTTTTTACTCTTTTTGCTATTCTGGATTTCTTCTGGTTCCATATCAATTTTAAGATTGTTTTCTCCAGTTCTGTAAGGAATGTTGCTGGAATTTTGATCCAGATTGTATTAAGTCTGTATCAATTTTGGAAGTACATCCGCTTTGGCAATATTGATTCTGCCTGTCCAAGAATAGGAGATAGCTTTCTTCTTTACCATGACATCTTCAATTTCCTTTATCAGAGCACTGTAGCTTTCAGACTTTTAGACTTGGAGTAACTATCTGTTATTTTAAACTGCTCAGTTTGTGATAATTTGCTATGGTAGCCCTAGTGATCTAACACATTCCCTGAGTTAGTTCTCGTGAACAGGTTTTAATCTGTCCATTTATAGTATAAACAGAAACCTTTGTGAACATTTATGTTCATGCATTTTCTCTACAAGTAAAATGCCTGTGAAGGTCAGTCCTGTGTCAGGATTCAGAGATTTGATTCTATTATCTTCTACAAGATCCTGTCTCCTCTTTCCTTTTTTCATAAATTTTTTTCAACTTCACAGGGCCCTCTTTTCCCCTCCATCTATCTGGTCATTCACATACGTGTGTGCTTGTATCCATGCATTCACTGGTGAAAACCTAGCATTATATGTACCAAGCATTAGTGTAAATGATTCTGACAGAGACTTCACAAATATTCTTGCTCTCAAAGGCTTTCAGAGATAATGAAAGACAGTGTAACAAGTGCTATTCATTTACTTATTCATTCAGGTAGAATTTTCAGAGCACTTTTTGTGTGCCACTTTCCTGCGTGATGGGACAGGGTGGTAAGCAGATCATAGATGAAACACACATAAGCCGTCTTTCCTTGGAGCTCATAGGCAGGCATGTCCAACCTGCACTCAGGGGCAGGGAAGATTACTCGTAGATGAAAAGTATATTGAGTAGAAAGTCCAATAAATCTTTGAAAAGTCTGGTTCGTACTCATCTGTTTTCCTCGATGTAACTCAGGGTATGTATGGGACAGAGAAGCACAGGCCCTTAGGGCTGCCAACTGCCGAGCAGTAATGGTGACTTCAGATCAATGCATTCAAACTCACAGTCCCAGATGCTTGAATGGCATTGCCTGACTAGCCATGGGTTGAAACGGCCAGCACATTCCTTTCCCGTTGGTACCAAGAGTTGTCAGCCTTTATTGAGAATTCCAACAGAACCATGACTCAGGGTCGCATGTGACATGGAGCTTCGAGTGGTTTGATCAGACTGTAAATCAACCAAGCCTGGCTTGTGGAGGAAAGTGAAAGGCAGAGCCACTTTCCTGGGAGAGATCACCTGTGCCTGTCTTAGGAGTCTGACAGGTGAGCACACAGGAGAGGAGGAGCTAGCTCTTGTCAGTCAGGGTAGTTAGTTTCACTAGTGCTGGGACACACACATGCTAGACAAGACAAACAGACACAGAGCATGGGACGTATACACACGTGCTAGACAAGACAGACACACACAGAGCATGGGACGTATACACACGTGCTAGACAAGACAGACACACACAGAGAATGGGACGTATACACACATGCTAGACAAGACAAACAGACACAGAGCATGGGACGTATACACACGTGCTAGACAAGACAAACAGACACAGAGCATGGGACGTATACACACGTGCTAGACAAAGCAGACACACACAGAGAATGGGACACATACGTTAGACACAGACATACTTGCACATAGATAAATAGACATACCCACAGACAATATGCACAAATGACACAGACATACACATAGACATTGCAACACACAAACACAGATGATAGAGACAAACACATACAGATGTGAGATGTGACACACACACACACATACAGAGAAATGCATACACATTGACCTGGACAGATATTAGAGACACACAATACCTAAAGACACACACAACCTCTCTGCAGACAGGATGCCCCTGTTTCTACAGGGGCTCTGCTCGTAGGACATGGGAACAGAGACTTGAAGGCTGTTTCCTTGGGGTTGGGAATAAATTCTTTCACAAATGTTTTTCTGTTTCACCATATAAAATGATCTAAAATTATGTTGCAAGTTAGGTTCAAAGATCTCTTTAGTAGAATGTGTTTTACTCTTTGGTGCTTTTTTTAAATCTCAGGGCAAGCTAAGGGATTATTATCAGGCTAATGTCTGAAGAAATTGAAACACTCTTACTAGGATATTGGCTTATTCAGTCCATCATTTGTTTTCGATTATCTATGCGGCTCATTTATTGCTAGGACTTTTATCCCTGAAACACTATTTTTAAAAACATTTGCATCTGACAGCTGATGAACTGCCCTGACCCGCCAGTCAAATTTACCAAGAAGGTGGCATGAGCACAATGTCAAAGAACTGGACTGCCCTATGACTGTAGATTATCACATAACAGAGTTAGAACCTGCTTCTACTTGTGTTTTAGAATCTGGGGCAAATTCTCTCTTTAAGTATTAGCTTGTTTATCTGTCAGATGGGGCCAATAACAACAACTGCAGAAGTTGCCAGCACTTTTGTGTGCTTGCTACATATTACGCATGGTTGTAAGAACTTCACAGCTATTAACTCATGTACTGTTCTTTGTAACCCTAATATATAGGTCAATGATGGTGAACCCTTTAGAACCTTCTATGATACAAACAGCCCGCTGTGGCATGCATGCCATAGGTTTGCCACTACTGATATAGGTACTATTACTATGGTATTTGAAATAACTTCAGTTCATGGTCACACAGTCAAGGACTCAGGAGCTGATGCTAAGTGTCGGGAGCCTGGCTAGCCTCAAGCCTGTGCAAGTGTTGGAAGCGAAGTACTTTGTGGTAGCTGTCATCATTGTTATTGTCATTACAATATTATTTCTCATGTATGTGACAAAGTAATAGGAAAATAAATCTTTGGGCATGTCCTTTCTATGGTTATTCTTAAAACTATTGCATTATAATCAAGTTAAATTAATTACTTTTCTATTTAATCTTGCTTGATTCCCATACTTAATCATTTAATTTTGTTCATCCTAACATTTCTCAGGCAACAGAGAATTTTCTAGTTGCCTCTGACCCTGAGTATATTATTTACTTTTCCAGCTAGGGCAATTAGAATTGCCCTAGAACAGAATTCTGAGTAACTGTCAAGTGCATAGCACTTGTGAAACCTTACGGAGAGTGTTTCTACCCCATGCTACATGGACGGCAACTAAATTTCCAATTGCTGACATTGTAAAGAATGAAGCCTTATGATCTTTCTGAATAGATAGGACTAAATTAATAGAAAAATAAATCCAGAAACTCTGAATGAAGCAGTTTTCTCTTTTTCAGTTCTTACTTGACCACTTATCCATACTCCAAATTCTTAACTAGTAAGAAATGATTTCCATATTAATGGGTGTGCACATCTTTGAAATATATGCAGCCTTCTACCTGAGGTAATGGACAGCACCTTAGCTGCACATATATTCAGCTCACTTTTATGATGCTAAAAACTAAAATATAAAGACTAAAAACTTCTTGCAGAAGTTTAGTAAGAAAATCCTTTCTTCTAGTGAAAGTATATTATGCCTACCTGTGACCCTCAGGGCACTCTGCCATCTGAATTTTTTCTTAGTGCATCAAACTGGAGAACTTACACCTAGATCCTATCCTTACACACTAGGTACTCACACCAGTACTTTACACAGATCCTATGCTTAAACACTAGGCACACACATGCGTGCCTTACACACATTAACAGATTAATCGGCAAACCCCTTTGAGGTGGTACTGTTCAGCCCTGTGGAGAGAGAGAGGAGGGCAAATTGGGGTTAAAGGACTTGGGCAGTGACACAGTCAGTAAGTGGTAGAGCCAGGATTTGAACTCGGGAAGTCTGGCTTAGTCAGTTACATTCTGATTCACCATAGATTTTTGACCTTACTTTTCATAATAAACATGAAACTCAAAGTTGAGAAACATCCAGTTCTCAAAATTTTGGTTTGAGCTTGGCCAGCTAATATCTACTTGGATAAATCATTGAATACCTTTGGGCTCTCTTTACTCAAAGATAAAGTGAGATAATTAGGCCAAATTACATTCTAGGATTGTGAAACTCAGGCACCAAGGGAGACTCATTTGTCAAACTGTTTACATTCTAGACAAGTTTATGTGCTCAATTTCTGGTTGCTTTCTGGCCTTTTAGAGTGTAAAGAATGAAATCTTATGCTTTTTCTTAATAGATGACATCAACAGTAATGACAGAGCCTACTGGAAAGTGATGAAAATTAATGTCCATCACGTTCTTCATGTGACCACGGCCCTTCAGTTGCCAGAAATGAATGACCCAGCTTCTAGTAATGGGTTGCAAAATTGTGCTGCAAAGAAATATGTATTCACAATGCTACTCGAAGATTGCAGATTGACTGGTGAAATGACCTCACCAATATTATCTGGCCTGTGCATTGGGCCAGGAGCACGCAGTACAGGCTTTGGAGCAAAGGTCCACATTTTTCATTTCTTTTTCAGAGGAAAGAGCTCTTTGTGAATAAATAACATTTTATGTTCAGAAAGTCTATTCATTGTAGAGAGCATCTGTTCATAGATAAGGGTTTGGGGGCTGCCCAAACAGGTTAGTGACTGATAACAGGTACAGACCTGGTGTTGATGTTGGGATAGGCTTGGGGTTTCTGGTGATGGAGCAGCAAGGGAAAGCGAACATTACACTTTTGAGGATGAAAAAACTATACTAAGTTCTTATCACCACGTAGTTCAGAATTTAACCTGCTACTTTTCTTTATGTTGACAGACAGGAATCTAATCCACTGAATTACTTTGTACACCTGTTTAATACACAGCTGCAGCAAAGTCATGTGTGGTAAAAAGCAGTGTGACATTTGTCAGCTTTGGTCTGCAGAACAAGCCTCCTGGAGGAGTTAAACACACAAGGGTGAACTAGAAAACTGCTTAATCTTTTCTGGATCAATGGAGGGTCAGTCCACCCCCTGTTGGTTTTATTTCACTTCATCGTGAGTAGGTTCCATCATCAACTTTCACGAAACTGTAAGAGTGCCCTCGTGGCCATTTTAGGAAGTGTTGCTGGGCACACCCGAGTGGTACCATCAGGAGATACCTAGCAGGTAAAAGAGACAAATGGCGCCCCTAAATTCTGCCTCCCTCTCCTTCACCTGCAGACAAATGGCCTACCGTTCCAGGGAGCCGCAGAAGTGAATGTGACAGCTGGATGTATCTTGTGAAGAAGACCTGGCTCTGTGTCAGCCTCGTCCCCTTATTAGAATTCTGGCACCGCTTTTCTCACAAAAACAACATTGACACATGGTGTCTGTCCAGTTGTGGCAGATTTTACATCCACAGACACCTTGCTTATAACAGTTTCCTTCTGTGATTTCTCCACGGCTCCAGGCAGCTCAGCCTGTGTAAGCCGTGGGCACTTCCTGCGCTCATTCTGTTACCTCTCATTTGCTCCTCTAGAGACAGAGATGCGGCACGGAAGCTGTGGTAGGTGAGGTGGGAAGGGCAGGGGGTCTGTTCCCCAGAGAAATTCTTTTTATTTCCTTGGAATTTCACCAGAAAGTGCATTTGTTACGTACATTTCATTTTCTGTCATAAGAATTTTAATTCAATTTCTCAAAGATCATCCTGGGCATCTTTGGAACTATAGATATTCCTCTCATATGCACTTTTTTTTAAGTACTAAGAATTGAATCCAGGGCCTCTGTACGGATGAGCTACATTCCCAGCTCTGCCCCCTGCCTCCATTTTCTTTTTTTTTAGTGGCACTGGAAACCAAACCCAGGGCCTTCACACCCAGCTACACCTTTAAACATTTTTATTTGTTTTTAAATTTTGAGACAGGAACTTGCTAAGACAGGAAAATATGGGAACAAAGCTTTGTAAATGGGGAGGGGACCAGGGTGTGAAGGGAGGGTGGGGAATGGGGCAAGTGAAATTATACTGTGCACAGGTACAGATTCTCTATGATGAGTGTGATCCTTACGTAGACCTAAAATGTACCAATAAGATCCAATTAAAATATGATTCTCAAGTTGGCCCTGGATTTGGAATCCTCTTCCTCAGTTTCCAGAGTGCTGTGACAATAGGCACGTGTCACCACACCTGGTGCTGGTCTGCTTTTATTCTTTACCGTGAGATAGGGTCTCACTAAGTTGCTAAGTTGTCTAGATTGGGCTTGAATTTGTGGTCTTGATCCTCCTGCATCAGGTTTGCAGGGAACTGGGATCATGTGTGCTACCACGCGTGGCGCATATGTGCTGCTGACACTGAAAGGGAGCAACCCATGTGGTGTTTTACTAAGGATAGGGCACAAATTTCCTGATGCTTTCTTTGTTGTTTGAATTTCAAAACAACTTGACTATCAATTCCTAAACTCAAATTTCTCTGCGGCACAGCAGTCTTTCCTGCAATGACATCTGCACAATAAACAAGCACTTGGAAGACTAATCAGATAGCGGGACCCTAAAATCCAACCCTCTGAAATAGTTCGTGTGGCGAGGGATGAAGGGACGGCTTAAGAGAACAAAGGGGAGGGTAAGAGTTCAGTGCCCTGTATTTACAGAACATTAACTTTCACAGAGCTCGGAGAAGTTGGCCAAATTCTCTAATCCAAGAACCCATGACAGCAGGGTTTACAGCTGAGGAAGACAGCCAGGCATTGGGATTGTATGGACCTTTCCTTTACAGTTTTCCACGATTGCCAGAAGAGGCAGCACAAACATTATTTTTCTGTCTTCTAGGTCTCTTCGCCTCTCCTGAGCCGTTGGAGCTGTGCGAGGTAGCGTGGCATTTTGGAGAGACATGGAATTTACAGATAAATGATCAGGTTTTATTCAGTGATGTCCTTAGGAACAGAGGTTCAGTGAAACTTATAGTATGTTAATTTAATCTATTTTTACCAGTTGGAATAATTGTTATTGTATTCCATGGTAACAGACAAAATATGTCAGCTCCCTCGTCATTGAAAATAACCAGAGAGACTAAGAATCAAGCATTTTGAGGCTCACCTGGGAGATTGACAGAGGACAGAAAAAGAAGGACAACAATTGCCGTGAGTGATTCTGGGACCTGAGGAAATAGCTATGTAGTATATCAACACGTTTTATTTGGGTTTTAGGAAAAATATACTTTGACATTTATAAGAACAAGAGACCTAGCTAAGCGGTCACCTTCCCCGATCCAGGTTAGGTGACTCCTCATAGTGTTCTCATGAGACACTGGTTTAAATCTCTAATATGATTGTTATGACTGTCACAGAGTTATGATCTGTTTTGTATATTGACTTCCCAATAAGCTGTTAGTGCTTCACTCAAGGATCTATATCCTAGACTTGTTTATTTTTCCAGAAACTAAACCACAGCAATAACTTCATAAATGTTTGCTGAACTGAGCTGGATTTTCCCTAATCAGCAGAAAACAGCCACCCTCTCAAGGGCGAGAGATAGCAGGGGATGGTAATTTGGGGTCAGATATTCTTAGATCAGACTGGGCGCTTTTCCTCTGTAACACAGCCTGTCTCTCTTTCTCTAGGAAAAACGATGGGGCCTCCCAGTTTTCCAAAGTACACCAAAAATATCTACTCCAACCAGGGACAACAACTTCTGGAAATACATGTTAAAAACCCTCACAAAACCCAAAACTAATACCTATTACTTTTTTTTCTCGATACTAGGAATCGAACTCAGGACCTCGCACTTGCCAGGCATGTGCTTGTGCCACTGAGCTACAGCCACAGCCCCCTACTACTACTTACAGCATACTTAATACACGCAAGATATCGTGCTAAGCACTTAACATACATCTTCTCACAGCAACCCTCTCAGGATTAAAAAGGAAGAAAATGAAGGTCTGAGAAGTTAAATAACCTCTCCCCAGCCAGATAACTGGTAAATTATGCAAACTGTATTGTAACCCTGATTTGTATAAGTGCTAAACGCATACTCAGGGCTGGAATAAAGGGCTGGGGATAGGTCACTCACACAGGTCTGTAAGACAGCTTAGCTAGCTGTGTTTTCATCTTGTCTCTGTGCCCTGTAACACAGGCAGAGAAGGGTCGGATGAAAGTCTGAGTGGCACGAAGGCAGTGTTTGCGTGTAAGGCTGTGGAGGAGAAGGCAAGGCCCTAAGACAGTCTGAAAAGAGAGCGGCACTGCAGAGGAGGCAAGGACCCCAGTGTGCCTGGGAATGAGAAGGGAGTGAGTGTGAGTGTGTGTGTGCTTGCACACGCCTGCGTGCACTCAGTGAGCATGGTGGCGGCAATGGTAATTTATAACATGAATGGGCCACCAGTGAAGTATAAGCCAGGCCTGCGGTTGTTAATAATGACAGAATAAAACTCCAAAGCTCCAAGCCAGTCTCCGGTGTCTTTCAGATGCAGACGCCAGGCTGTGTCTCTTTGGAGGACTTAGTATTTCTTTGTAAGAAGCCTTTCTTTTAGGAAATGAATTTCTAATGACTGTTGTTGAGCTTTAAGGCATTTTCTAATGTCTATTTGATTCATCTCTTAGCACGTTCCATTTCTTAGGTGTTTGGCCTTGCCCGATGAAGCATGTGCTCTACCTTTACAGTGCTGCCTTTCTCCAAGAGCCCAGTTCTACTCATGGTAACTCGGAGTATAAGAAAAGGTTCTCTGCTAGAAGTGAAGGAAGAAGACCTTGTTAACTTGTTTGTGATCTTTACAGGTTATTAGCTGCTAGGGGACTAGGACAGGTTCTTTTCATTATGATATTTATTCCTTTACCTACAGCTAGTGCTTGGAGCAGAGTAGGTGACAAATGGGGTGATGGATGGAACCATAAGTACTGATGAAGGGAAAGACTGACCCTCAAGCTCTTAGTAACTGCTTTGGGATTAAACGTGCCAAATCTGGACCTGGCTGCTTATATATTTCTCTAAAGAGTTAGCTTCCTCATCTACAAGGTTAGGGTAGGAACAGTAGCACCCTCATAGAACTACAGGGAACATTACTATTTCGGGCAATGGGCCTCGTGCTTCAACTAAATGCAAGCTGCGAGGGAAGCCATCTCTTGTTCAAGAGGGACTGTGGAGTTTAATGTGGAGACTGTGCTGGACGGCCTGTACCTTATCTGTACATGAGCTGGGTTTTCCCTCTTTCCTTCCCTTGTCCTTCTTCCTTCTTCCCTTCCCTCTTGTCTTTCACAAGTGTGTGGAGAGATAGCCAGGAATGACACAATTTATATGTGCTTCCAGGTCTCTTCCTGACTTGGCACAGACTTCTCTGATCGGCGGGACGCGACTGCTCACCTTCAGTCTCGCTCCTTGTTTGCCCAAGGGCCTTGTCTTCTTCAGTCATGTCACACAGAATATTAATTTTTTAAAGGAATATTTGGACTCTGTGTCCATTAGCCCTGTTTCATCAGCTCACTACAGTACTTGTTGGATTAAATATTATATGATGGGAAGAAACTTCAAAAGGAGAGAGAAATAGGGTTGGGGGAATGGAGAAAAGAAGAAAGGAAAAGAAAAAGAAAAAAATATAAAAGATAGTTAAGATAGTTATACTACTAATTTCTCTTAGTTTGTTTAAAAGATAGGTTTGTGCTAATGTTTGGACAATTAAATGCTGGTATTTCGTACTCTGAGTAACTAATTTAAAGATAACAATATGCAATGTATTAACCATTGTTACCCTCCTATTGTATCATTTTGGAATTTTGTATTTTTGTGTGTATGTGTACGTGCTTTCCTTTAAAGAAATTAAATGGAATGTGCCGAATAAGTTCTGTCTTGTGCAAGCTTAGGGGGCCCCATGAAGACCAGCTGCCCTGATTCCTCTTCTAGAACTTCCTGAGAGATCTGGCAGAAAACCAGATATTCTGAGGAACAAAGCTGCGCTGCAGCTAGGCTCTATCTATCACAAGTCTCCCTTTACTTTGATCTCACATTAATTAGTTAAGAAAATTTATGAACAAAATAACACGAGTACAAATTAAATGTGAAGGTCTTCTATGGATTCCTGAATAGAAGCTAAGAAAGTGGGTGTCTATTCTTTTAGTGTCTATTACATGAGCTGGGGACCAGTTGAGTACTTTTACATGAAAAATCATCTTTACAACTGCTCTCTGTGATTGAAATAATTATCTTCATTTTACAGATAAAGATAACCAAGGCTTACAGGGGTTAAAGAGTCAGTCTGAGGCCACAAAGAAAACAAGAGTTTATATCTTTCCAGCAACAAAACTTCATGATTTCCCCCTATTTCATATTTTTCTCACCTTGTTTAGCAACATTTAGCTTTGGCATCACAAGGCTCCTCTTGGCTCTTGTTCTTATCCTCCTGACACTCCCTATTCTCAAGTGTTGCCAAGATTCCTCCTCTGAGGAGAAAATGGTATCCGATAAAAGAAAAAAAAATCACACTGAGAGGCTAGTGAACTACCTTTCCCAGAGGCACCTGCATCTGTAAAGCAAACCATAGCTCAGGTATTCACCATCATCACAGGCAGCGTCATGAAAGTCAAGCTCTGGGTGACCTGGGAAAGGACACTTCCCAGCTCTTTGAATCACATGGCTGCACCCTCTGGCAGCCAAAAAGGTGTCTGTATACACCACTAAGGAACCAGAATCAATGGCAGTAAGTTATAGGGCAACCACCTCCCACTGCTCTACCACGCAGGCCATGACCCATGTCTGTGTTTGGCTAAGGCTAAGGACAGTAACTATGCAAGGACAATTCACATCCCTGTGAGACAGTGACAAGCATCTGATGTGTGGAGGAGCTGTGCTAATCCAATGACAACCATTCCTCTCCTGTCTCATCAGCACATTCATCCATATCCATCATAGTGCAAGTGAAGGTAATTAAAATGGTGTGGAAAAGCAGGGGCTGATAAAGACATGAATGATAGCTGTCTACAGGTCTGCCAGAGGAAGTCAGTCACTGGCTGGGCTCTGCTTTGTGGCATCTTTTTCTGCAACTGTGGCAGATAATCTAAGAACTGTCTAACCTGGAGCTGGCAACACAACAGGAATAGCATTTTAGAAGGATGCACTCTTCCTGAACTGTTCCCCCCAGATCACTGGGCACAAATCAGAGCTTTTGCTTTTCATTCGTTCATTTTTATGATGCTTAAACATCTTTTCTCTCTGTCTCTTTCTCAAGGTTTTCTCCTAGTTGTGTTTTCCCAGTTGAAGGAACATGACAACACGATATGCATTTAATGCTAAGACCAACAGAAAAGTTCTTGTTTTCACACTGTGTATGAGGCCTGCTTAAATTTTCCAAAGGAGGCGTTATGTACACTTAGGCAATAATAATAAGCTTTTCAAAGGTAAATCCTTGCCTGTCCTTAGACTATGTCCTCTGGTCTTTAGAAACACGAGATTGTAGGGAAATGCAAATATTTAAGAAGATGAAAAGATTTACTTAGAGAGACTCCACTCCAATTCTGTTGGTAGATTTGTAAGCCGGAAGAGATGTGAATTGTAAAACTCCAATGGTTCATCACCATATCCATAGCAGAAAGCCACCTGGTGGTGGTACTTCCACCCTCAGGGTGCTGCTGAGCAATAAGACCGATGACTAGGACATCAGCTATTGCCACAGGAGAGAACGCATGAGGCTGTTCAGTTTAATAGCTACCTGGAGAATGGCAGCATGTAACACACTCAAGGTTTTAAAAAAAAATACATGGGGCTGGGAATGTAGCTCAATGACACATTAGGCTCTCTTAATACGTATGAAGCCTAGGATTCAATTCCCAGCATCCTTCCTCCCCATCAAATCCCCAAAATAAAAACAATGTCCATACCAAAATATAAAGACAGTACAGCTCCAAACTCTGGTTTTCCTTGCTTCTAAGAATAAAGTAGGTTTTGTATCCCAGCACAACCACTGAGCCCAAAGGAGATATTTAATAAATACTTGTTGAATGGGGATTAAATAAAGAGAAATTCTGGTTGGCTTGAAGAGCCTCATAAAATGGTAAGTAGAGGAATGCAGAATAGTTCATATCCTCTTACACCCCAACAAAAACCATTTACCATTTCAACATTGGACGAGTCTTTGCTTTTACATGAATGTTTCTTATAGAAAGTTAAGTTTTATTCTTTTTAAACTTCTCAGGGCTCTTTAATTTATAGTTAAAGCCAGATCCTGTTTTCTGACCAATAGAGCATTTTTGTGTCTAAAATTTGACTTGAGAAAATATCTAACAGAATCATTCTTTCTTGAAAAGTTTTGACTTTGTAGATAATAGTCCTTGTCTTCAAAGAATCACAAAACACTTGAAGCAGAAATGAGACCGAAGTGAGAGTCCAATACTCCTCTAAAGGTACTTTAATTCTTTGACAGTCATGGCTGCACTAACTCCGGATACTCTGCTCTGGCCATGGATGCCTCAGGTGCTTGGTGATTTCTCTGGAAGACTTTGCTTTGACTGTAGCAGCTTGAGTCTTGGGACCATCCCAAGTGACTTGATCCCACGTGACTCCATCCCACAGCTTCATGAGACCCTGCTGAAACTGCTTCAGATGTGCCCACTGTAGTCCATGAGCAGCCTCTCCTTTACGCATGAGAGGAGGGCCTAGTGTGCCTGTACAGGCTGGTACGACTAAACAGAAAGTCTGTGGTCAGCCAGCAGGACATCATGCTCACGTGTGAGCTCTTTTTGCTACCTGAGAAGCTCTCCTTTCACTCTTATGTGATTGGTCTATACACTGCCACCCCTTATGCTGCAGCATAATGAAGTCTCATTTGGATGGCTTTATTCTGCGTATTTGTGATTTCTGTGTTGAGTAGAGCAGACTGAGTTGGTTGCACTAAGATGTGTTAATGCTGAAGCCTGCGGGCACTGAAAGAGCCCAGCGGCTGGGGTTGATAACACTGCAGGTGGCTAGCAGCTGGATACTAACAGAGAGCGGCGGACGGTTGCTGGGAGCTGCTGGCTCTGTCTGTTGGAAGAGCTCTCAAGGGCTGCTGGCCCCAGCTACTGAGAGAGCGGCACCGGGAGCTGATAACACCAAGAACTGAGAGCTGCTAAGACTATGGAAGCTGCATTGTGCCTGCTTGTGGTTTCTATCCTAATTGAGTGAAAGAACCCCCAGCTGATTAGTAACAGAAAGAGCTCGGTGATCAGACAGTTGCACCTTTGTGACTTCCTTTATGCCACCCTTTCAAGGGGATCTGTCCTTGTATGTGGTGGATATGCTGAGTCAACACATACTCGGTTGGTTGAGGGGGAAAACCAAATGCTAACGTCCCTTGGATAAGAGGACAGTTTTTCAATGAAAAGATATCATGGTTCAGAACACATAGCTTACACAGCTGACTACATGAGGAAAAAAAGACCCATCACCAAGAACACTTCCGCTAGCTTTGGTGAGCAGGCAGCATCAGCTTTCTTCAACCAATATGGCCTTTCTACTTCCCTGCTTAAACCTCTTCCGTGGCTCTCCTACAGGAAATAAAGTCTAAACAACTCAGTCCAGTACTCCGGGCTGTCCTAGATCTGGCTTTGGCTCATTCTCCGCCAGCCTCCTCCATATTGTTTACCTTACAGTGCATGTGCTTTTCTCCTGCACGCGAATCGCCTCCTCTTTTCCTCAGCGGAAGACTCCTGTTTATGACTTATGGTTCAGTAAAGCTGTTGCTCTTTGAGAAGCCTGCCACTCAGCCTCAAGGTCTTGCAGAACTTTGTTTTTGCCGTGCTTATAACAGCTACTGTTTTGAAATCTGTTACCCTTTTTGGGACAGGGTTTTGTCTCCTTGTTACTTCTGAGGATCAAATGCAAGCAGACTCTTAGACATGAAGATGTCCACTGTATTTTTAAAAAATAATCTGAAATGTGAAAATATTCCTTGCTTTCATTTTTGTGCAGAAGGATAGTCAATAGTTTAAAGACTTTTCCCAGAGTCTAGGCATAATTTTGTGGTCTAAGGGGCTGTTCAGTTACATAGATATTAAGAAACCAAGGAGGTATCCCTTTTGGAACTCAGTTGAATGAAGTTTACCAAGCTTGCTTCTGTCTTTGTAAGGTGAATTGTATATGCTTTCAAGTACCATGTTGATAAGTCAAATCCAATCCTTGGATTCATGAACAAAACTCCTGATTTTTACCCTAGAACCAAGGAACTAAATCTGTGCATGTGAAGCAATTTTAACCCCAAAGCAAATACACATGTGACTTTTACTCTTGATGTCCAAATGCTGCTGAGATAATTCTGACCCTTGGGCCAACATATCTTTTGGGAGAAAAAAACCATACTGATATCCACTGGCCCAGTGAGTCCCAACAGTTAAGAAACAGGCTCCTCTTTTGCAACCTACACACCAATGGAAGAAAATAAAAGACATACTTGTATTTACTAAGGAGGACAACAGGAGAGAGGACATTCATTCTCCAAAGACCCTTGAATATAGCCTCCCAATCCACACTAAGTTTCTATGGATGCTAGTGAGCTTTGGTGTGCCTGTGCTCCAAGCACTTAGAAGTTAGCACGGACAGAGCCAACAGACAGCATATGACAGCTCTGGGAGTACATAGATGATAAACCAATTTTTAGCAAGTGTGTTGGAACTGTAACCCTTAAAACAAGTTGTCAAAGGCAAGGGTGCCCACAAAGCTCCATCAACTAAATGAAAACACTGCTGTGCTAAAAGGCAACACCTTCTGCTCTAACCGTTTTAAGCTAATGTGAAAAGAAAGTTGGAAATCATGTGCTGCTAGGATGCATGGATTTTGTCATTGTACAATAAAATGGACATTCTGAAGTACGCTTTTAAAGAGGAGACTTTGTGCCTTCACAACACTTTCCTGAACTCTTTTTTTGTGACAGGGATTCTAAAGCTTCTTTGTGGTTCTCGCTGTTTCTAAGAACTAACCTAGGTCTGAGCAAAGAAAACGGAGCTGTGGTGAGGGTCGAGGGGACGGCCGGGGCCTGGTGCTGTTCCTGGAGTTCCTAGCTCTTTTCGCTCTCTCTGTTTATCTATTCGGTACCACTCAGCTGTTCTCTGTTGCACAGGAATAAAAGTTTAGTATAAAAAGTATGTTAGAACAAAGCTTTAGAAATTGCCTGGAATTTCCTTCATTTTCAGCCATCTGGCTTTCATTGCGCACTTACTCCCCTCCTTCACATACATTTACCAAATCTTTTCAGCACACGCTGGCCAGGCTATCAAATGCTTATAATGAATAACAGTCATACACTTTTTAAAGATACTGCTCTCTGGCTTTCCTTGGGCTGCTCATGTCACTGCTGCTACAAACCAGGGAGATAGTGAACTTATGTTTTAAGGTTTAGCTGGTCCCAGCACTGAAAAAAATAAACTGAATAAAAGCAAAATCTAGTCAAATTCTACTTTAAAAATAGAAGTATTTCGCATCAAGAAATAAAAGGAAAGAAGACAATGACTTTTTCTGAGTGAAGACTATGACCCAGTTGTAGAGATGAGTAAAATCACAATCCAGAGAGGTATATGAGCTCTGGAGGGCCTGACAGCTGAAAGTGAGAGAACAGAGTTTGATCACAAGTCTATCTTTTAGTTCTTTAATTTTGAGGGTCCTATGGATATAAAAGATCTTCAGTGCACATTATGGAGTGAAAAATCAAGTTGCCAAAGAATCTATATGCAATAAGATCTCGTTCATAAATATAGAAGGAAAAGGCCTTACATGTCTGTATATGTTCATGTACGCATAATAAACTGTGGAAAAGAGTCTGTGATCCCAGGGAGTGAGGGGGCCAGAGGTGCAGAGCATGGGGAGGAAAGGGAGTGTGTGCCTTTCTGTACCTGAGTTTAAAGCATGAGGCGCTTCATAGATTACTTATACAGTTAGAGCGCTTGGAAAACTTCCTGATTGGGAATGGGAGGCTGACTTCTTTCCCAGTGGCAAACCTTAGTAACTTCTTGTTGGATATTTCTGCCCTGAGCTGGTCTAACTCACCTTTGAAGGGTTAGAAGGCGCTGAGCCTTCTAAACACAAATTACCAGTCAGGGGGGTTAAACAAGCATGAAAACATTTTTCTTCCTCATAATGCTTCTTTTATCGTTATCAGCTTTGAAGGAAATCTCTCACCAGTAACTCACAAGTGAAAATGGTCCTAATTTCTGTGGCTAGTTTTAGGAGGGTTATAAATGAATTAACATCCACCTTCCACACACTACTCTCCACCCTTCCTTACTGTCAGACCCTTTCCTGGAGTGCTAACAATGTCGTCCACTTCCGTTTGCCCCTCTGTCCCCCACTGCAGCTCTCTGCTGCTTTTCACTTCGAGATTACACTGCTGTATAAGGCCAATAACACAGACGGTATGGTCACGCATTTTACTTTACATTTTAACTTTGTGTCTCAGTCCTGCAGCTTAAGGGAAGGAATCCAATAACAGCACTCTCAGCATAATCTGGAAGATGACTGAGAGGAGATAAAGTGGATGGAGAGGAGAGAGAGCACTGAGGTCTTCCAGCTGTCATTAATAATGTGGTCCAAACTGCTACTTATAAATACAGCCTAGTCCTTCATATGCATTTAAATAAATACCTTCATAAGCATCTGCAATATGTTAATGCCTAGATGCTAGGAATATTGAAAGGAGGATTAAGACATAAAGTTGAAAGTAAGGACTATAAATTTTAGCCTCTTTAGTGGAGAATGCCCTAACACACAAGCCTTACACACATGCCTATGCAGACATATACACACATGTTGGAGAGAAGTAGAATGACTCCAGCTTGAGAACACACCCTTCTTCTTGTGAATAACCAGATATAAGAATGTAACTGCTTCAACCTGATGAAAGTCAAACATGTGTTTCTAATACAAGTGCTGCTTTGCACAGAAGTCTAACCTTAGAGAGACTGCTCCCAAAGATAGGACTTGTCCTGCAGGGCCTCTGGCATACTCTTTGTGATCAGATAACTCTGACCACTTGCAGGGAGAAGTGGCTTCCTCATGGCGCTCAGCAGGACCAACAACTGCCTGGGAAGGTGGCACCTCTCAACCAGGGCTGCCTCTCAGAGACAAGAGCCAAGAATGGCGGCATTTCTATGTCTCACAGAAAATTGTTTTTGTTTCCTTTTAAAAAACACATGGATGTCAGCACACACAAGAGCCCCAAAGACCATGTACAGAAATTTGGGTCCATCAGAAGAAACCAAAATGCACAGATAACACTGTACCATATGCAACAAGAAATCTAAACTGAAGATTTGAATGACTCCTAGCTGGACCCAAGATGCACAGGCAAATCACATTCTGCTGTGCCTTGACCAAACACACCTTCCCTGTGGTATCTTACACCAAGCAGAGAAAGAGACGTCCCTGATGCTGTCCTGAACTATTCCACAGCAGCACTGCTCTACACCTCTCACTTTTAAGATGAAAATCTACTCTGGCTCTTTGGTGGGCGTGATGATGAGAGTGAGTCATAGCAGGCCATGCACTTTGACCCTTTATTATTTTAATTAGTACCATTCTCCAAGTGCACAGCTGTGCATGCCGATCCAAGAAATCTTTGGCTGTGAGAAGATTTGCCTGTGACTCTGACAGTTGGCTACTGGGAAAATGAAGAACCAAAATTCTCTGGAGCAAATGCAACACTGCAAATTCAACATGGTCTTTGTCTATGGGTCAATAAAAAATGTCACACAATAAATTAAGGTTATGTAATTTAATCTTAGTTATGCTTTGAGGATGGGAACACTTCATGTCATTTTCATTTTGCTGCTCAAGGAAGGAGTCGATTTAGTAGTCATGAACCCCAGCAGTTTTCAGCCAGTCCCAGGTCCTGGAAGCACTGCTGCAGCTCATCACAGCATTTCCATGTTACTATAACATGGGCATGTATTTGAAAGATCCCTATGCTTGTTGCTCAGGTAACAGTAATGAGCAGAACATAAATGAAGCAGGCATGAGCACAAAGAATCAGGAGTATCTGTCTGATGCTTCTGTGAAAAGATTAACAAAAAATCATAGGATATTTGAGAAGGAAATTGTGACCTCAGATGATCTTACACACAACCAGCCCATTTTGCTGGTGTGGAAACAGAATTGTCAGCTTGCCAAAGGCTACACTGCTAGCTGGTAAAGAGGTAGAAGGAGAAGACAGACCTGTTGACCTCCTAGACAAGGGCCTTGCCAGCTGTTCCTGCAGAATCCGCTCTGCTGCTTCTATGTGGGTGCCTCTTCAATAAGTGAATAGAAAAGTTTGTGTCCTTTGGCTATGCACTTAGGTCTCAGGCTAAGCTGGAGAGCTATGAGCTCAGGACCAGGTGGGTCAGGGACAGAAAAGAAAGCTCCTTGGGGTTCCACGTACTGGATTCAAATTGTCTGGTCTAGTCCCTGACTCTGCTTACTGGCCATTTTTATGGGTGGAGTGTTACTTCAAGCAGTGGCTGATTTCTGATTGCCTTGGAGAATGTGGCGCTAGTGTTCTCCTCTATTCCTATATTTGAAGGAGAAAAGTCTGGGTTCACCATTCAAATCAATATGTGAGCCATGTTTCTGGCCAGCAGAACCATCCCTATGGGACTGTGTCAGCATTTGTTGAAGAAGGCCTGTTGTCTGCCTTCTCGAAGTCCCAGATGAGGAAATCTAGCTGGCTGAGATGGTTTGACCAGCATACAACTGTGCATGCCTGACAGTGATACACTGCTTCTTATATGATGTGCTTTGGAGAAAGAGAAGCATTATTTAGAAATAGCATTCCTTTCGTATCAAGGATATGACCTTATCCAGACACATTCCTCAACCCATCAGCAGATTTGAAAGCCTGGCTTTGGTTCTTTAAGCATCTCCCCTCCAAACTAGAATCATATATGATTTGCTCAAAAAGAAGAATCTAAAAGGCAAAAATTTCTTGAGACACCATAAAATTGTGTGGACTGAAGTAGTGATTAAGACCCAAGGTTAGGAAATAATGAGACCCAGGCAGTGCTGAAGAATGAAATGCTCTGATTTTATGCACATGGAATGCTATACATGCACCCAAGAGCATGCTATAATGAATCTGTATGCTGTGTGCATACAGATTTCACAGTGGGTCAATTATACCACCCAGATGCTTCAGTTCTTTATACCCTGTAATTCATAAGTCAATTCATTATTATGGTGCAAAGGCTTGGGACGCAGGTTAAAAGGTGGCAGAGACCATGATGCCTGTGGTCAGTTCCTTTTCATTAAGTGAAAAGCACTAGAGCAGCACATGTACACACCAGCTATGGCACATGGCTCACTTCAGTGCAGAGTCTTCTGGACTCTGTGCATGACCATTGATTGGGCTGAAATTCCAAAGCTCTGGTTTCAATTAAATTTAAGTGAATTTGACTACAAGTTTGAACTGATGCTAATTGGTTTTCAAAACATTGGGTAACAGTAAGTGTTCCAGTCTTGTCCATGGAAAGAAGCACCCAGTTCTGCCCATGCTCCTGCCAGGCGAGGCAGGCAATGCATCCCTTACCTTCCTGGGCAGGGATCCAAGTTGCATGGCTTCAGATGCTGTGGGGGCCGGCGGCTGGTCACGCACAGGCTGGAGTCAGCATGCTCCCGAGTCTCTTTGTTCAGGCAGCTCACCACAGCCTCCTGGACACCTGTGTACAAATCATGCTGTCAGGCCAGAGTGCAGAGTGGGCCTGTGTGTGGGTGATGAGGTGTAGACAAGGCAGCTGGTGGGAGGTCTCTGTGATTGGTGGGACTCTTGCTGCATGTGAAAGGCGGCAGTTTAAAGCCTAGGACTGCCAATCTTGTCAAGAATCACTCAGTTTAGGAGTGGGGGTTGCTGCTCAGTGGTGGAGAACTTGCTTAGCACGCATGAGGCTTTGGGTTCAATCCCCAACACACTATAGATACACACACACACACACAGGTGCGCATGTGCCCCCCCCCCCATCCATCACTTGGAAAAGCACTACCTGTGAGTGTGTGGTCTCTGTAGCCATGGCCCTTGAGGAGAGAGACTCCCTCAAAGACAGGTTTCCACCAATACTGTTGAGATGCTTTTTTAAAATGCCACCAAATGAGCAGGGTGTGGTAGTGCACACTTGTGATTCCAGCACTTGGGAGATGAAAGCAAGAGGTCTGCAGAAAGTTTAAGGCAAGCCTGGGCTCCATCATGAGTTCAAGGTCAGCCTTGAATTCATAACAAGACCTCCCCCTGACTGCCCAACCCTCCAAATGCCACCAAATTATATACCTACTGCTGCTGAAATTTAATAATTTAGGGTAGAAGGAACACAAAGCGACAAGCAGCAAAAATAATTACAACAACAACAACAACGCAAGAATAAAACACAGAGACCCACAATGTTCTTTCATTATGTCTCATTATATTTTAATCAGCAGGACATTGTTGTATTAGGAAAACAGGCCCAAGCCATGTTTTAATATCAACATTCTACAGACGATGCTCCTGAGCCTTGCACCCGGCCCTCTGACATCGGCTACTTCCCTCTTGAGTGTGGCTCACTTCTTCGGTGACTTAGAGCAGCTTTGGAAGTTGGATGGAAGAGAATAAGATGCATAATAACTACAACCATGCACAATCTTCCACTGGCTCTAGTAGTAAAACAGGTCATTCAACCGTTACTTCACAGTGCAGGGTTGGCAGATTTTTTGAGGTGATCTGCAGGACCCCTTGTGGAGACTCCATGCAGCAGGGAAACACTGAAATGGGTCATGTGTTACCAGACCCTTCTCTCTGCTGCCTATGGTCATAGCTATATGAGCTAACTCCACAGTGTGTCCATTACCAGCCAGGTACCAGGTTACAGACTCAGCACACGTCACTTAGTTCCTTCAACAGCTCCACAGGGTAAGCACTATTTTTAGCTTTGCTTTATGGAAACAGAAACTAAGGCTCACAAGGGTGAAAAAACATCCCTAAGGCCACACAGTTCCTAACTGTGAAGTAGAGCGTGGCTGTGCCATTAGCGCCGATCAGCAGCATCACCATTTAAAAATGCTAAGAGGCTGTCGTATTTGCTTCCCTGGAGATCTTCAGAAATAATATAGACATTTTTCTGGAATCATCTCATACAGAGTTCAGTTTACGGGAAGAAGCATGACAAAACATTCTTGCTAATTTTCTTTTAGCCATACACATGTATATAAAGACAAGTATATCTAAAGATATACATCTATAGTTGGATATCTGTATATAGTTCTTGCAGAGTCTCTGACTATCCATGCAGCTATATATAAATACAGACATTCTCTTGTCCTTATGTCTTGCATTGCTTCATCAAATAGCTAACCAAATCATCACTTGTCAGCCTGTTGCTGTCCTCTTACATATCCTCTCTCACTGCACAGGACAGGACTTCCTAAATTGATGCTACACTGACCTAGGTTACTCAGCAAGATCAAGATTTAAAAAGTGACTTTCCACAGCAATAAAATCCAAATCAATGTACTTTTTCCCTTCTATGTTCGAGAAATCAATTTTTGTTCTTAATAAATCACAGCATTTACCCTGTAGCCATGGTGATATTCTTTAAATATTCTTTTCCCTAGTTTTGTTATTTACAGCTCCAAAATTGAATTTATATTTGTGATGACCAGTTAAGGATATGTCTCAGTTAGGGTGCAGTTTCAACTTGATGGGTTTGCGGGTATTCTGTGAGGATTAATAGAGCACACTTCTAGGCGAGTCTGGGTAGGTCATGGAGACATAGCTCTGTGGCCACTATGTGGTTGCCCCACTTTTGCTCTGGCACTCTTCCCTTCCTCTGCTTCCTGAGCATCATGAACTAAGCAACTTTACTCTGCCACATCCTTCCACCATGATGTCTCTGCTGTGAGGCAGACCAAAAATGGACCCAAACCATAAGCAACTAGAGCCTTTTGTCCTTTAAATCATGGATGTTGGTTATTGTGTCCAAGCAGTGAGAAAGCTGATGAATACAGAAAATTAGTAACAGGGAACTGGGGTCATTACTTTTATTATAGCTGGCAGTGTGGTTACACTCTGGAAAAGTGTTTATCTGTATTTCTTCCATATCTTGAGACTGTGCAGGAGACTGAGATTAAGGGTTTCATCTGGCAGAGGAACTCTCAGGACAACCTAAGGCAATGCCCTATGCCTCAGGCTGTGATATGGGGACTGCTGCTGATTTTAGCCAGATTGATAGTGACAATGGGGAAAAGGAACTGAAAGTTAAAAACTTAAATTTGGCCCAAAAGGAACCACATGTAAAATTGAAGCCAAAAGAGGTGTGGTTGCTAAATAGATTGGTGCAATTAAAAACAAACCAATTACCTCTGTACAGAGACATGAAGAAAGATGCTACAAATGCATTTCAGGAGTTAGTAAGAGCCCAACATTGCAGGCTCAGGGTACAAAAGTGTTAACCTTCATTTTTTGAAGAAAACCCTGGGATCTTTGCTTGATAAGAGACTCCCAGGGAATCTATTTCTCAGGAATCATTTCACTGTGCTCAGCTATCCAAGCACTCAGGGGCTGGACAAGCCATGGTCCAAGAAGCCCTGGCTACTGCTTCTGCTGAATTAGTTCTTGGGATCATCCACATGATGCTGGTTTTTCCAGCATGCAGAATGCAAGGGTTGTGGGGACAAGGAAACTTCCACCCAGATTTCAAAGGAAAGCCTGGGAGGCCAGGCAAGGAGTCCCCAAGAGGGCAATGCAAGACACTGTAGGAATGAAATCAAAGGTGCAGCAAAGACCTCAGGAAGTCAGAGATGCCAGGAACGTGAAATGCCTGCTGAGGAAAGCAGGCCATGA
>PVLD010010806.1:0-68801 GCA_004027595.1 Dinomys branickii | reverse complement strand
ACGACAAAGAACAACTGAAGAAATTCATGAGTGCCAAACCAGCATTGGAAAAAGCACTAAAAGATATTCTAGACAGAGAAAAAATAGACCTCAATCCCAAGAACAGCTATAGAAATAACTCCCTAAACAGAACAAATAATTAAACAGTCAGCAAAAGAAGGAAAACTTCAAATAAATAACATGACTAGAATAAGACAGACTGGAAACTAGAAGATCTTTCTTGAGGAGATATCCCTGGGACTTTTATCAAATAAATGATTAAATTTTTGCATTTTTGATGAGCTTGCCATGATGGGATCTTGCTGGTTCTTGAGATTCCATCAAGCGATATTTCTTTTTGTCTCTGTAAAAAGTGTTTGATCTGCTTTTAGTAGTGTTAGCCTCTTTAGCTGGCAAACGTTGGCTCCAAATTTATATAGAATTCCTTCTCTAATAAAATTCAATTTTTTAGTGTTTTTGCTTTGCCTTTTGCTCCCAGTTCCCACAAGAAATCGGGCTAAAAGCCTCTAGTTTTATCTGTGCCACAGCATAAGTTTTGGTCCTTCTCTTGAGATTTCCTCTGACAGAGTAATTAGTCCACCTCAACTAATCTCAGTATCAGCACATGAGCAAAATATTGACAATTTTTTGCTATAGTATAACACACATGGCCTCTAACCCATCTGCCACAGGGCTTGCTCCACACTGAAATCTGAAAATACCCCATAATATTCATAACCTCTTCCTTATTTAGGTGCCTTTGTTGTTATTCTCTTCAGTCCTCTTGTCTTCTGAGCACTGGTCAGAATTATCAATCACGGGGCTGGAGGTATAGCTCAGTGGTGTAAGTGCTTGCCCACTAAGCACTAAGGCCCTGAGTTCGATCCCCGGTCCCGGAAAAAAAAAAAAAAAAGAATTATCAATCAGACTTTGTGTACAGCATTCTAACTCCCAATGCCAAATATTTCAAAATTCACAAAACTCAGTTCAAAGTCTTCTAAAAATTATATATATATATATAGTCAAGAATATTCACAGCAACAGTCTTGCTGTTCTGGTACTATTTTCTTTATTAGCAAGATTTCTCATCACCAAGACATATTACCTAACACCTAAAACTTAAAAGGTGACATGTTAAATTTGTTCAAAATTTCAGTCCACGACTGGATGTCTCCAAGACAGCGACACCATGGTATAAGGACTTTACATAAAACACCTGATTAATTTGTCATGGTTAGGAAACAGAACATGGAAAAAGGGCCAGGGATATAGCTCAGCAGCGCAGCAACTGCCTGAAAAGCACGAAGTCCTGAGTTCGATTCCTGGTACCAAAAACAAAACAAAAAGAACATGGCAAGAATGCTAGAGAAGAAGGGCCAAGGGATATATATACCTCAAGGCCAAATCTCCATGACTTATCCAGCTTCACCTAGAAATATGTTCTAGCAATCTTTGGAACCAGCTCCAAAGCTCGTCAAGTTGAAAACTCCACCCTAACCGTCACAATAACTTAAGAATGGGATGTGGTTAAGATAGACGCTGCTATTGTGATATCTCTGAAACCAAGGTGTGTCATTTATGTCGTACATCTGTTGCTTACTAGTACCTCCTCACTTATGGTTCTCCTGAAAACACTCTGTATTCAGTAAATAAAATTCAACTCTCTTCTTCTCGCCGAAGCTTTACAGTCTTAAAATGCCCCACCTATACTCAGGCTTCCCTTCCGATCATATAAATCATTCATCTTTTACAAAAGATTTCCATGGAGAGGAACAACTCCAAATTAAAAAAAAAAAAAACTCTCCATCTATAATTTCTCTAATTCAGCATGAAATGGAGAAGATCCCAGTGGTACTAATGGATGATTTAACCAGAGAGCTCATTTTTTTTTTAACCTATTGACCTTGGGTTAAGGGCAGCTTATTTAATGTTTCTTCAGGTATAAAATAAAGAGAATAATATCATCATTTTCTTCGTAAGGTTATTTTTAAAATAAATTATTCATTCAAAGAATGTCATTTTAACACATTCTAGTCAGACACTTGCATGATCGAGTGAGGGAATTTTATGGCACAGAGGCATTAGCAGGTATTAACACCCTACGGTAGACACAACTGTCAATGATGGGAAAACGCACAGGGCCCATCAATCTCCAGTCTTAGAACGGATCACCTGAAAGAACTGATGTCTCCCTTAATATTTGACAATCTTATAGAGGATGTATATTGAGTAAAGGTAATGAAATATTATCAGAAAATACAATAATATGGTAAGGTGATTAATCTTAAGAAATTACTGTCCATTCAAGAAACTCATACTTGGTGTATGATGTAGAGCTTTCAGTCTCACTTGGGTTATGAAGAGTTGGTAAAGTCAACGGGCAAGTAAAGTAAACTGGAATGAAAATATACTGCTTCTTTGATGAGCAGGCTTCTATTTTTGGTGATAGAAATTCAAAGCAATTCAGAAGACTGCTAGAGTCAGAACGCAGGCTCTAGGACTACATCATTCTTTTTATTTTTCAGTACAGTGGATTGAATTTAGTTCCCTCACCCTGAGCTGCATCCCAAGCCCTTTACACATATTTTAATTGAAAGATCTCACTGAGTGGCTAAATTGCTCAGGCTGGGCTTCAGTTTACACTCTTTCTGTCTTAGTCTCGCAGAGCGCTGAAGATTATAGAGATGCTCCACAATGCCCAGAATAGATCTATGTTGTTCTTATTAGCGCCCACAAAGAAACTGATAACTTGTGACATACTCTCTCATGGTAGGCACTCAGTTGACTTAAATTAGCAATTCATTGAGATACCAAAGCCGGTGAAATATTCTCTGTATATTAAATAGTACCCTTTCCCCTGAATACGTGTGAAAGGTTTGATTCTTGCCTTCTCTTCTTTCCCCTTTCCACCAGTGTCTTTGTCTAAGATCACTCTGAATCATGAGTGAAATTCTGAATTCAGAGTAGGCTTTTGGGTAAAGAAAAGCTCCCCATAACAATTTCTTTTTTTTTTTTTTTTTTTTTTTTTTTTGCGGTACTGGGGATCGAACTCAGGACTCTGCGCCTTCTAGGCAAGCGCTTATTCCACTGAGCTATATCCCCAGCCCCCCCCATAATACTCATAATCTCTTGCTCATGTAGGTACCTTGGGATAGACAATGCCAATTGAGATAATAAATTGCTCTTTCATAAAAGGGTCTGTGAGTGAGAACTAGTTAGATGCCTAAGAAAGCACAATAATCTGGCACTACTTATGACAAATTATTAATTCATACCCCAGTTATATTTGAGTTTTAGCTACATTTCAACTTCAAATTTATATTGATAAGAATCAATGTTTATGGCAAATGGGATCAGGAGTTTCAGTGTGATTATTTAACTATGTAAAATGAGCTTCTTTCTTCTCATTCAGTACAATAAACAAAAATATTAATGTTAGATTTATTAGCAGCTTTCTGACAGTGAAGCTACTAGTAAGTGATGGATCATAAACCACAGATTTCAGATACCATCTGTGCGAACTCTACATTATTGGGAAGGGCCTAACCTCAGAAATAGCTGGTTCTTACCTGGTGTAGTGGCGGCAGTCATTTGTATTAAAACTTGTTTCATTTATTATATTCCAAACATCATTCAATATTCTAAACAATGTAAATCACAAGCTATTATTCATGTCAATACAAAAGCATTAAAACATTGGAAAGGCTGATGGCTAAACTGCTTTCTAAAAAGCTAAGTATGGTGTGTTAAGTTTAAGACTATCAGGCCGCAGATATAGCTCAGTGGCACAAGTGCCTGCCTGGCAAGTACAAGGTCCTGAATTCGATTCCCATTACAAAAAAAAAGGGGGGGGGCTGGGGATATAGCTCAGTGGAATAAGCGCCTGCCTAGCAAGTGCAGGGTCCTGAGTTCGATCCCCAGTACTGCAAAAAAAAAAAAAAAAAAAGACTATGCACTCAACTCACCGCCTTTGTTTCAGTGTACTTTTACTGTACCCCAGTGTTCAGTCAAGGGACTGACTGAAAGCACTGAGTATTTAAAAATAAATAAATAAGTAAATAAACATAAATAAATTACTGCACTGGTAAGGTCACATATTAGGGTTGTCTAAATATTTACTTCTATACTCCTTCTGCTTTATATTCTTCCCTTATTTTAAAGAGGATAAAAATTGAGAAAAAATAATACAGTACAGAATTTCAAAACAAGATGACAGGAAATTGACAACGGTTGTTATACTGCATATAGTTATCTTTGAATTAATGGTTCAGATTACCAAACATAGGCATACGAAATTGATCAAACAAGTAAGCATGAACTTTTGCGTTCAGTAACCCAGTGGAAATTAGCTATAAAATTATCCTAGCTATATATATGTGTATATATATATATCTTTACCTCCCAAAATATGAAAGAGATTGTCATTAGGGAGCAAAACAATTTGGAAAAACTCCCCTTAATTGTATGTAGTATGTAGGAGGTGTTTTGATTGCACATCAACAAGCACATAGGCAAAGTCACCTCAGCCTTTCTAGAAATGATGTGGAATTGCACATTACAGAAGGTCAAAAGAAAAAAATGTCACCTCACTCTATCAGCTTATCCAGATTGCTTTTATTGAAAGGGAAAAATTGTACAAGATAAATTGTTCTGTTTATAACTTTGTTCTTTGAAACTGCCTAGCCCTGTAACTACTTCATGGCCCTGTGATCACTTGCTTGACCCCTGTAACCATGAGTGTGTAACCCAACATGCAGGCTGTCTGACTGTAAGAAGCTCCATGACCATTAATCTAGTCTAGAAACTGATGGTGATTAATCTAACCTTGTAACCCATAATCCCACCCTCCTCGCTAATCAGAAGAACTACGGGGCTGCTCTGTCTTGCCTTTGCACCTCCTGCTTACGCATCATAGAAAAACCCTAGACCATCAGAGATCAGGGCCCATTATTTTTGGAATGACCCCAGTCAGTGCCCTGTTCACACAAAATAAATCTGCCTCCACATCCTGGGTGTTGTTTGGGCGTTTCTGTTTGCCATGGCGTTATCACAAGTACATTTTCTCACTGCTCTGGTGGCTCAGAATTTGGCAGATATTTCAACGTTAATTTATGTTGTCTAGAATTCTGCCCTAAGATGACTCAGAAAAGACCCGCATGTCCCAAAACATATTTCTAAAGCACAAAAACAAGCAAAAATGAAAAGGAAAATAGCATTTGATAATATCTCTCCATGTGCAAAAGAACTGTCTGGGGACCCAAGAGAAATAACTGTTTTAGTTCAGTATTACTGAGGTTGGTGCTGAGGCTTTGCATCTGTGTCCCAGGAGACACTAATGATGGTGATGTTCAGGAGACTGTGAAGAACAAGTCTTGGTCAGTAAGTAGATTTATGGGAATTGCTGGACACACCTCCAAAGATGGATATTTTGCTCCTTCTTTTCCAAAATATATCCAATCCTCAGTGGATGGACATTTGGGTTGCTTCTGCGATTTAGCTATTACAAATTGCACTGCTATGAACATGGGCTCACAGATGTCACTGTGGTATGATGTTTTCAGATCTTCTGGGAAAATACCCAGAAGGGGAATGGCTGAGTTGAATGGGACCTCTAGACCTAGTTTGCTGAGGAATCTCCAAACCAGTTTCCACAGTGGTTTTACCAGTCTGCAGTCCCTGCAAAATATACTCCTAAATATGGAAATACATTGAAAACCATATATTTTTCCCAAGGGAATAACGTAAAAGAATGAAGAATGACTTCCTTTTGGAAACTGCTTTATTGTCTTAAAATATAATGTGGCTAATTTTTTACTAGTTTGGCAATTATGTGCAATTAAATAATGAAACTAGTAAAATATAAAATATTTTATATTTAGAAAGGAAATTATATATCTACTAAACAACTCATGAAGAGCTCAGATCCATGCTATAAGCAGCAACTGAGAAGATAAAAGGAAAATTTTCTCACTCTAGAAATTTGCAATTTCATTGAAATTAGGGGTACTACATGGCTGTGCACATAGCCATAGATTGGCTCAGTTAATTTTTATTAAATGAATTGTTTTCCAGACATTGTATAAAGACAACATGACCCAAGCGGAAATGACATCTATAACATAATTTTCAAACTATACATTTTAATTCTATTATGCAGTTTGTAATGACATAGTTACAGTGGGTAGCATATATGATAAAAATAAACTTAACTTTTATAATTAAACAGATTAAAGCAACTTTTTCATGAAAATTTTAGTTTTGCAAATCCTCTTTTGAAAATTCATGATATACAATGTCTTGGGATAGATAAAACCGGCAAAGAATTCTAACAACTAACAAAAAGAAATAATTTAATTAAATAAATCATAACTTCCAACTTTTCTTGATGAGTACATGAAAAGAGATAATGTTTTCTTTGTAAGAGCTGGTGGTTATTGTGATAATTGTACCAAAAGGGGATTAATGCTCTGACAATCTTTCCCTGCCTACAAGAATAAATCAATTATCTCATTACAAGAAGATGTTCATATTCTAAAAAAGCTTCTTAGCAAACTAAAAGTGCCCAAGAACAGACAAATTACCCATTCAACCTTCTTCTGACACTAAATTATATGTTTTTGTGTTGATTAAGTTGCACAATTTCCATCATAGAAGACAACGACAGGTTTAAATATGTTTCGGTGCCAGTGGTATGGCCCATGTCAGAACTTGAGAGGCACAGACAAGAGGACCACAAGTTTGAGAGCAAACTGGCCCACACAGGGAGTGTGAGACCAGCCTGGATGATATAATGAGATCTTGTCTCAAAAATACGTTTTCTGAAATATGCTGTGTTCTGTCAATTATCACCCATAAAGTTTCCCTAAAAGAATATCTGTCAGTGTGTGTGCGTGTGTGTGCGTGGGTGCACGCGTGTGTGTGTGTGTGTGTGTGTGTGTGTGTGTGTGTGTGTATGTATTTGGCACCAGGAATGGAACTCACGACCTTGTGCTTGTCAGGCAGGCACTTGTGTAACTGAAATATATCCCCAGCCTGTCAGTGTATTGAACTCTCCTACAGAAATTAAATTATTGATGCCTAGGTACCCCCCTCTGATGTAACTGTCCTGGTGAGGCTCTATTACCCCTTTTTTAAAGTAATTTTTATGTTGACTTTTACATTGGTAAGCTTTGCATTAGCTTATTACGAAGGGAACAGATCCCACGAAAAAATGTGCATTATGGGACCTTGCCCTTTGGCACTATTTTAGCTCTTTGAGACCCACTTTCCTCCCCTGGAAAATGTAATGATGATATCTAACTTACAGTAATTTTAAAATTTATTGCTAATTTATGTTAAAAGCCAACTGTGTGAATTATATAAATTAATTCTTATAAATAATTATAAATGTGTAGCTGGTAGTTGCGAATGCTATAGTATGATAGTATTGGTTAAAAAACAGAGGTCAGAGTAGATAAGAATGATGTACAAAAGCATGCTGAGAAACTGATAGAATCCAAATATTGCAACAGCTAAGGGGCAATTAGCATAGGAATGCACTAATTATTTTATTGTTTGTAAAAAGAAAACAAGTTTTATGAATGAACAAAATTAATGTTCTTGACATTTATATTAGCATAGCAAACAACTGAAACTCAACCTGCCTAAAAGTGAAACATTGTTCTCTTAGATTGACATATGATTCACATTTTTAAAAATTTATTATTAAAGTAAAATGTATTGGTTTTCTGTCTAGTCATCAGGTTGTGCATTGAGCTGCTTTGCATATTTTTCTTTTGCTTTGAAGCACTTTACCCTAGAACACGACACTATGAGTGGCATTATTCTTGGCATTTCATAGAGTATGTAAAAATGAGATTATTCAATTTATAATTATATGCTAAATGCATTTAAGAATAAAACTGAATGAGTGAAGAGTTTTTGGTCAGGAAAACAGTTGATTTATGTGAATTATGAAGATTATTGCAGTGTGTTTTTCTTTGTATTATGGAACATAACTCTAGAAAAAAATCAACTCCAAGAATGATACAGAACAATTATTTATTGTACCTTATGTAATACAGAACTAGAAATTATCCAAACATTTATCAATAAGACAAAGTCTTATATATTTATAAAAATGAATACTGCTTATGTAAAAAGTTGAGCAAATTTATGTGTAATGGCATAAATAATTTCAAGATACATAGATGACTATTGGTTCTGGCATCTCAATCAGATAGAATTAAGAATGTACAGCACACAGTAGAACACATTCATATGTCCGAGTAGGTTTTGAAAGTGTAGCCTCAGGTACTGTATATATGGTTGCGCCCATATTCTCTAAGGTACTACGCCCTGTACCATCATGTACCTGCCTTGGAGCTAATTGGTTATGGACTGATTGCCCCAGACCATAAGGAAATTTAAACCTTCCCTTCTTGAAACTGCAAGTGTCCTGTTCGTGTCCGTCCCCGGGAAAGCTGACATACATATCATTATGAAAAAATCAAGAACTTAAAAAAATTGCATATATAGCCATGTATAACCAGTAAACATGAGAAATGTATCCCACCAGGTTGAGGACAAAAAATACTTTCATCCTTTATATATTTATGTGTTATATTTCTTTGATATAAACAAATATGTGTTTTAAAGGATTAATTTGTCAATATTAAATTCAATTTTTTATCATATATCTGACTTGCGTCTACATCCACTATGGTATATAAAAGTAGCTAGAGGTACAGAAATACTTATGACCATAATACTTAACATCTCTTCAAAGATGCTTTTAAGCAGTACAGAATGACATTCATCCCTGAGCTTACAACACCACTATGTATGGCTTTATAAGTGTTTGCTTGGTTCTTTTCCTTAGCTTTTTTTTTTTTCCATGGGGGTCACATTCAGTTACTGCTCTTGGCTCTCAAGTCTTCCCAAAGATGTAAATTCCTTCTGTACATCATATGTGGTTTCTGCAGCATCTCTCTTCATTCTAAGAAATCAATTTCTTAGAATAATATGGTTGAGAAGATGGTATCATATAATGATGATTGTGATTAAATGTAATATACACATATTAAATTGATATGTACCATTTGACTTTGAAGTTATACCTTTATTTAAAGATTTAAAGATTCAGATAACAATTTGAAGTATATAGTATAATAGAACCATGATGTTGTATGTTTGTAATTATACATTTTATACCCTACAATATCTCTCACATACTCCCTGGTACTACAACTCTGGGACATACGGGACTTGAGGTCCATAACTTAGAGTAAGTTGATTTCCATATAATTATTTTCTGTACTTAGAGGGATAAATATACAAATCTTTAATATATTTACTGAAATGTACCTCTCACATAATGGGTTTTTATGTTACTAAATTCACTATTTTACCGGGTGTAGAAAGAGGGATATTGGCTTCCCCTGACAATTCAATGAAGATGTATATTTTTTCAAAACAATTATTTTGTTCACAAAGGGAAAAGGAATTTTGTATGAATTGGTTTTTTAATCGATACAAAAAATACATCACAGAGGAGAGAGCAAAACATAAGGACAGTGTTACCAGCTTGCCTCAAGTAATTACATTCCACAGCTCTGCTAATTGATTTAATAGTGTTCCAAGGCACAGCGGCCCATAAAGGACTGTGAGTAATTTATGAGAAATGCATACAGCAGTGCATCTGTTTCTCAGAGTTGTTCTCTAGTAATTATTTCTGGCTTCCTATTGTACACATAACATTAATATTCTAAGAATATACATAGTTTCATTAAGAAATTCATAAAATCTTAATGTATTCAAAGGATCTTAATGTAGTCATCAGGAATCTCATAGACACTGAAACATTCATTGTAAGCTACAATGTTGAATAAACTGATTAATTATAGTATTTTTGCTTAAATCTCAATGATTAATCTTAGTTTGATTAAGCAATGATCTTGTACCTTAGTAAAAATTCCAATCAGTGAAATTTTTTGCCAATACTAAAATCAAAAATTATCTAATAAGATTGCATCTGGACAGAGCTTTCACCTCCTCTGTTGGTAGTCTAAGGTGCTAAAATTTCAACTCATTCCCTTTTATCCCTGGTATATTGTGAGGATTAATTAATTGTTAAGATAGTAAACAAATATCAATAATGTCCACTTATTTTTGAAATGAGATTGATTCTGTTGGAATGATCTTGATATAAACAGTCAATATCCCCTCCCTGTGTGGTAGGATTCAGGGGCACCATTTGGGTTCCAGTGAGACTTCTTCCTGTCATGTCATTAGACTATATTCTGCCCCAGCATAGGAATCAGATTAGTTTTGTATTTTCATGGCTTTCCAAATGCTCAGATTCAGAAGAAATTTTTAAGATGCAATTTTAAAAAAATAAATAAATATTGTGTTCAAGTAATTCTTAACACTATGTTAAGGAATTTCCTCTAAATTCAGTGTTTTGAAATTGTTTAAGTGGATGGTTTCTACAGCTAGAAATACTTAAACTATTAATCTTTTTGCTTCTTTATGTAAATACACTGTCACTTTGCATCTTTTAGGAAACACATAGTAAAATAGTTCATAAAGTGATTTTTGGGGAGTACTGTCTGTGAAAAACATCGTTATGTTTATCTTTTTGAAAGGAAAGAACAACTGGTGTGGAGATGGGAGAAAAGAAAAAAGGGAAATATATATACATTTATTATATGTAACCTTAGGTATCTTATATTAATATAATATGATAATATAATATATATTCACACAAGATAGCAAAGATAATTATGTTGCTGATTTCTAAGTGTTTATTAAAAGGAACAATTAACGTTTAATTGATCAATCTTGCATGCCTGTATCTGGTGATCTGAGCAACTACTTTGAGGATAAATAATAATATGCAAATAACTTTGAAGATAAATAATAATATGCAAATAACAACTATTATTAATTTCCTATCACCTTGTTTTGAAATTCTGTATCATTTTTATGTTTTTATTGTTTTGTTTTTTCTTTATTTTCTGTTTGTTTTCTCTTTAAAATAAAAATAAAAAGGAAAGCAAGGGGAAAGAAAGAAGATAGAATTGAAAATATTTTAGAGCATGAGTCCAGTCTGGTACTTGAAAAGAAGTAAAAAAGCATTGGAGAGGCGTACTCTGGCCTACAGTGCATCTTTGAAAAAAACCAGCTGGCAGTTCAACAGGAAACTGACAACATTGGCCTGATACAAAGTTTTATGTTGGATAAAAATGACTAGATTGTACTAGTGTGTCCCTGCCATGTCAATGGCTTGGGCTATCTTGAAAGCATATGTGTTCAGTCTACACAGTGCAGCAGAAGCCAAAGACACTGTTAGTGCAAGCAAGTTATCTGCTAATAGTTCTTTCGCGATGGATACTCTGACAAGGACATCTCCATGCTTTCTTATGCATCTATTCATGGCCCAATTGGACTTTTCTAAATTTTTAGGCAAATTTTAATGTCTTCAAATTTATTTTCAATATTTCCTCCATGCACATTTCTTTTCCTAAATTTATTAACATGATAAATTTTCTATATTTACTTTTTTCTATATTCATGCCCTATTAATAGCACCTGTGACATATGAATGATGCTTAAAGTTTACAATACACTATCAATAGAATGAGTCTAATACAAGAAAATTGCTAGATTCTTAATGACATCCAAAGAAAATATGAATAAGATCCGAATAAAATCAATGCTAATCACGGAAATACTTGAGAAAAAGATATTCAAATGTCAAATTGGTTGACTAGAACCCCATAAGAACAAAGACTGTGCCCCACTGATTTTTATATTCCCAATAGTATCTGCACAGTAACTGCCACATATTTCCTAAATGTTGGTTAGATGGAAATCATAAAATAATGTATTTGTTCCTACTTATAGAGTCTAAAGAAATAAAAGTATTTTATGGTATACACACTACATATTTCAATATAGAACTGAGTTGTTTGTATTTTTATTTTCCCAGTGGAAAGAAAAACACCAATACAGTGCATTTTTATTGATACATGTATGAAAGAAACGTACTAATAAATGTATTAAGGAAATTTATGTAAACATATAAAATAGTATCAGCAACTTTATATGACCAATAAAATACTATATATAAAAGCATAACAAGATGTTAGGGATTACATGTTATTCTATACGTAAAATATCACAGTATGTTGAAAATAATGTGGAGGAAGATGGTGGCTGCCATGCTGGGAGAGTTTGGCACACACAGATGCAGCAGCTGAGAAGCTGAGAAGAGCTGGCCTTAGGCTAATAGGTAGATCCAACATGACGGACGAGAGGAGCTGTCCTCTCAGAGATACTCAGAGAAGAGTCGCTGAAAATACTGATACAGAGAGTTTCTCATATCCAAAACCGGAAAATTAATCCCAAAGACAACCCATGGATATCGAACCAAATATCTAGATCATTGAAAAGGGGGAACGGCACCACCAGGACTCTTCTGCATTGACCTCTGCAGGGAGCAGCCATCTTGAAAGAGCCCTGACAACCTGAGGGAGCGGAATTAGTACTGCAGTCTTCAGACTCCTGGAAAAGACTCAATATACTGGCCTCTACTCTCCATCACTCCCCCAAACAAGGGTATGCTGCCTCCCAGTCGTTGTTAGCTCTCATTGCAGGCTAGTGAAGTTCCCTCCCCAGACAAAGAGAGACAATGTGAAAGATGGAGGGACACCACTATGTCGGCCAACAGGCATTCACAGATCACACTGCTGGAGAGAAAGGGAAGGAGGGAGACTGAATAGCTGTGCCAGAGCGAGCTCCCCTGTCATTTCCAGAAGAACTGAAATAATCTAAGTCATCAGGAAATCTTGAACAGAACCGCCTTCACTCTGGGGCAAAGCAGTCCTAAATCAGGCCCTGGGACCGTGTTTGATTCTGCTGTCTGCAAGGAAGTTCTTCAGACATGGTCAAATTGGGGTCTAAGTGCAAAGGAAAAGATGGGATAGGCTGGGCAGAGAACTTCTGACAACAAAATAGTCGAAAAATTTCTGAAGAACAAAAAGATTCACCCAGCACAAAGGGAAGCAGGTGTCACAGGACATTGACAAAAGGCAAAGGAGAGATCAGAGTCAGGAAACTTACTTACAGAGCCTCCTTTTCTCAAATTAATTGGGGTGGTTGTATCGTGGGATAGAGAAAAATGACTGTAGTTAATTAGGCCCTAAGCACAGCCTGCATTAAGGACAGAGAGGGGCTCAAAGAAACTGACAGCATTCACCACTCCCAGGCATGCTCATATCTAGTCTACAGAAAGGGGGGAAATTGGAGTGGTTGACTGAGAAGAGACCACAACTAAAACACAAAGGGAATTATGTGAAAAGTCAGGCTTTACTGCATAGGAATCACTTGCGGATTGCTTGTAGATTCTTTTATTGGAGTATTTGTTCTGGGTTCCAGCTGGGTTTTAGTGTTCGTTTGTTTCTGCTTTTCGATTTTTTTTTTATTCTGTTCTTGTTGCTCTTTCCTCTTTTCCCTTTGCTCCATTTTTTTTTCCATTTTTGCATCTGTATCAATACTACTTTTACATTTCTTTGACTTCTTTTTCTTTACAATAGTTTTATACCATAATCTGCCCTTATGAAGTCCTTATTATCTTTTCTCACATTAACTTTCTGTCCTCCACATTCTGTTGTTTTTTTTGCTTCCTTATTTTATCCATTCCTTCATCTTCCCTTGCATCTAAGCAACCTTTCAGGTGTACAAATACATCAACAATTTCTATTAACCTTACATCTTTCCTCAACCATGAACTACACCTCCTTTCCTGGCCCTGCTTCCATCCCAGAAATAACTTCTTAAACCACTGAACATTAACATTCTCTCCAACTGTAAAAGACCTGCAAAATAATCTAACCCTTTATCTACTATCTTTAACCTACTACTGTTTCTCCTATCCACCACCCCTCCACAGACTTTGCCCCTCTTTCATTATTCCCCTCAACTCTTCGTTTCTCTTCTTCTTCCACTTCACAGTCTGTTAACACAAAAATAGCATAGAGCAGTGGTGGCAAACAGGTGGCACATGTGCCACAGAGGGCAGTTATCATTAAAAGTGCTATAAGATTCACCATCACTAGTATAGACGATAAAGGGTGTTGATAAAAGGTAAAAGCACAAAAGCAAGGTATAATACATGTAAGTGAGGTACGATCGGAGGTGCTGATACTTTTCTAACTAATAGAAGTTCTCTAATCTCAACATGGTTATAGGGTCCAATCCATTTAAACTGCATAGCTGAAGGAGTGTACACTATCTCTGGACAAATACAGCAGCAAACACATCACTGGAAGGCAGGGTCTAAGTAAAAATATCCTCGTATCAGCTGCAATTGCAACTCAGTGTACTTTTGTGTGGTGCTGGGGAATGAGGTTAAGTAAAGAGAAATTACAGGTCATATAGGGGAACAGAGACAAAAAAAAGGGACAGACAGACAGAGATAGAGACACAGACAAAGAAAGCATTAGAAAGCCAGCTACAGAAGACCCCAAAGCTCTCCCAAGGAAATCCCAGGGGCCTTAAAGGAGTGGAAAGCAAATACAAGATAGTTGAGCATTACAGAAATGAGTAAGATCCAGTAAAGAAGCTTGTTGCGCCCCCATACAACATGACCCAAAATACTATGGAACTAACACACAAAGTGACCAAGGTAGATATGGTAGAAACTAAGACTTGAAAGAGGTGATCAAAACAATTAAAAATATAAATGCAAAACTTACCAAAGTTACAAACTCAGATAAAACAGTAAGGAAAAAAATTGTGTATAATTCATAAAATGAAAAAAAATTATAAAATGTAGAAATTACCAATGTAAAAACAAGGTTTCTGAAATAGAGGAATAAATGCTAAGTCATGATACTTCAATCTGAAAAACCTTAAAATGATAAGAAAACAAGAATTCATCCTACATGAAAAAAAGTAACATTATCGGTAGCATGAGGAAAAAATAAATCCTTAGGAATTAGTCTAATGATGAAAATGAAAGATATCTACAGTGAAAATTTCATCACTGAAAAAGGAGCTTGAAGAACATATTAGCATTGGAAAGATAGCCTCTACTTGCTTCTACATGGGCAGAACCATTGTGGTCGAATTGGCTTCCAAAGGCAATATTTTTTTTATGCTAATTGGTGTCTGTTTGTCAATATGTTTTTGTACTTTTATTTTTTTAAATAAAAAAAAACAAAGGCAATATAAAGATTTTATACAATCACAGTCAAAATATCTACAGAATTTTTCACAGAATTAGAGAAAAAAAATTCATATGGAATCAGTAGAGACCCAGAATAGCAAAAGCAATCCTTGGAACAAGGTAAAAGCAGAAGCCCTGCCAATGCCTTACTTCAAGTCAAAGTAAAATTCTAGAGTGATACAATCCTTGCCTTGGAACCTGCTGACTATGGATGAAAACCTGTACAAACCTGTTAAGGTTGATACATTGTGTCAACTTGGGGAGTCTAGAGCTTTGGCTAAGTAATTCAGCAGTTGTAAAAAGGACATGCCCTAACCCTTCTGGGATGTTGTTTATTGTGTCAATTTAGGAAGTTTAAAAGGTTAACTATGTGACTCAGAAGGGAGCTGGAGTGCCTATTTGTATTCATCCTGAGCCTGTGGAAGAGGAAGGCATGGATATTCTGTCAGTGCTACACGCCCCCTGTGTGGAGGTAAGCTGTTTACAATATAAGGGAAGAAAAGAGGCTGCTTGCAGCCATTCCTCCCTTTTGCTTGTGGTTTTTGCTGTGCTCTGCTGCCCTGAACAGTTTGCCCTCTGCCATGTGCCATTCTGCCTCTGAGCCAACCAAGTATGGACTGAAACCTCCACAAACTGTAAGCTAAATAAACCTTTCCTTCCTTCATTTTGGGTTTTGGGTATTTTGTCTCAGCAACGAGAAAAAAGTAACCAAGACAAAACCAAAAGCTAGTCAAACCTGTCCTCCTTTCACTTGTGGTTTTTGCATTTTTCGTCTCAGAAATGAAGGAAGTAACTAAGACAATAAGTATAAAGCTTTCTCAGAAAGCTAAAAATAAAAATTCCTTTTCCCTTCCTTTTCCTTTCCCCCATTTCATAGATTCTCTCTTTTTTAAAAAGAGATGAAGAAGAAAAGTAGAAACAAAAAATAGATATTCCATTGACCAAGGTATTGTCCTAAATTTCCACAGAGTTAAAGACAACATATTGTAGTGATACATTCATATCTATGTTCAAAGCAGCAGAATTCATAATAGCTAAATTTTGAAAGTAGCCTGTATACCCATCAACAAAAGAATCAATAAAGAAAACATGGTCTCCATATCTAATGAAATCCAGTAAGTCCCTGATTACAAGGATTCAGGTGTGAAATTTACAAGTACAAATGGACTTTACTTTAAGAACATTCAGAGATATCAACAAATCCTGGAGGTAGCTCACATGTCTGGCAGACATTGTCGCAGTTGTGTATTTCCTGTGCTTAAAAGTAAAAGTAGTTTATTTACAGTATGCGTGTGTGTGTGTTTTATGCTTTACATTGTACATTTATGTCAAAGGTATATAAGATTCACTTTGTCTTACTCAGAAATCAGTCTGATTTAGGAATGTTCTTCTCTGAAGGGATCTCCTAGTGGGGCATGGTGGCGCATGCCTATAATGCCAGCACTCAGAAGGCTGAAGCAGGTGGACCATGGCAAGTTCAAGACAAGCCTTGCTACAAAGTGAGCACAAGGCCAGCCTGAATTACATAGCGAGACCCTGTCTCAAAAAGCCAAAATTAAAAAAGGGACCTCCTTAAGTTATTCAATGACAGTGCTACTTGGCTACATGAAAGATATATTTGAGACATTTGTAGCACAATGGATACACCTTGAAAACTAGTGTTAAGTGAAAGAAATTAGGCATACAAGCTTACATATTGTATGGTTTCTCTTATATGTGAAATCCAATGTACAGTTAAAGAGCAAAATGAAAGATTTATAAAAAGGTGTGAGGAGAGACAGATCTTTTGCAAAAGAGAAAAGTGATGAAGGATGAAGTATGGGGAGAGAGGGAGAGGAAGACTACATAAAAAATGTTGGAAACTATGCCATGCACATGGACCAGTTAACCAAAGTGAACATAGTAATTATATGTACAAAAGAGAATTTTCAAAAAAATGAAGCAGGTAGAAGGGAATCTAGAGATAGACTTGGTGTAAGAGTGAAGAAGAAAGAGGAAAAACAGAATCAAGGTATGTTATATATGTGTTATATATGTTATAGATATGTTATATGTTACATATATGTTAAATATGTTAAATATGTATCCTAAAAAGAAAATTAAAGAAAGAAAGAAAACATGACATTTCATAAAAAACCATCTAATTTAGTCTCTAACATATGCATCCAATGTTATTCAGACTGTGAGCATTAGCTTCTGGTTTTTTTTTTTCCTATTTTTATTGTTGTATTTGTGCGTGTTTGTGGTACACGATGACTCCTTTCCTGAGGAAGTCAAACATGTACATAATTCGTCTACTTCTTTCTACACTCCCTTCCTTTATACTCCTCCCTCAATCTCTTGGTTCCCTTCCCACTGACAGAACATGTATCTCCCTATTTCCTACTTGTCATTTCTACTATTACTCTTTTATTTTTATCTTAGGTTTCTCATGTAAAAGAAACGATGTGCTAGTTAAGCCACTGGCTTCCTTATGGCACAAAAATAAACATAACACAAACATCACATTGTTAAACTCATTAATGTGAATCTGAAAGAGAATATAATGAAATGCTTCAGATAAGTCACCTGAATCTGTAAAACAGAATAGTGGGAATGTACACTTCTATTGTCTTATGTGTAAAATATCCAGCCAAGGGTTTAGCATTATTCTTAGTTCTACTAATTGCTAATTCCAGACTTAGTAAAGTGATGCATTCATTTTATTTTGTCTGAAAATATACACATAATTTCAATGCAGTTGAAAAGATAAAGATTTATGACTCCATTGGCCACTAGCCAGTTTTATACTGGAAATTCTATTTGTGTATATACATGCATTGTTGCAATGCTTGAACTTGTCATAACATCATATTTTCCCCCTAGTAATTAATGGATTAAACATTTTGAAATATGTTTATTTTGTATCTACATTTCAAATTTGTTTTTAATTTACAGTTACCCAGAGCATGGGAAAACATTTTAGCCAGTTAGTAATATGTTGAGGTTAGGCTACTTGCTTACAAATCTTTTTTCTCCCATTTTATAACTGCCTGGCTTTAAGCAAATTAGTTTCTTGTATCTCATGTTTTACTTACTAGGCAAAACAAAACTCACATCATTTTGTTCATGTGGATTTTTAGAGTGTTAATTATTAAGGTGCTCATTTGAATTTACTTGGTAAATGAGCAATTAATAAATATTTCTACTGCTTTGATTCCTTCCTTTTCATCATTGTTTGTAGTTTATCTAAAATAATTTTTAAAGTATTTATTTAATTATGTGGTCTTTTGTCAGAACACCTTCAGGCAGATTTTCATAAGAATTCATTGATATTTTATAATTATTTTTCCTTTGTCTCAGCATGACTACTTGTTATGTAGCTCCTAGTGATTTAGTAGGATAAGATTTTTCAAAATACTTTTCCATGTTGTAATGCCTAAATCACATCTACTTTTTCTATAGTATGAGTTTTGTGAAATAAATAATTTTTTATACGAGGAATGGAACTCAGAGACTCATATTCCCAGGCAAGTGCTGTACCACTAAAAAACATCCCCTGCCTTGGCTTTTATTTTATTTTGAGAAAGAATGATACTAATTTTTGCATTTTAGTTTCAAATTCATGGTCCACCTGCTTCAGGCTCCCAAATAACTGTGAATACAGACCTGCACTACCGTATCCTGCCGCAAAAGATGTTTGATCTCATAGGACCAGCTACACAATCAACTTTTTATTTCACACCATGGTCAGTCAGGGATATATCATGGAAATCATTAAATATGTTCACGGAAACCATATTTTCAAATCTCCTTTAAAAACTGGCATGAAATATTTACTGCAGGTAAGAGATCACATAAAGATTTTTTTTCATTTTTGTAAGGAAAAAAATAAAATAAGTAAATTAGAATGTTAGACAATTATACGTAAAACTTTTCATCTTTTCCACAGTAGGATTCTCACAGTCTTCACAGTGTGGGTCTTTATTACCAGTAGTAGTGATAAGAAGTACAATACTACCAGTTGTAGCCGAAGCAAAGCATACATATACTTACAACCATAGAACCCTGCACCATGTTCCCCCTCCACTCACAGAATCACTTTACTCATTCCATGGTTTACGCTGCCTTCATTTTACAGATGTAGGAATACAGGAAGCAGCCAGTGTAACAGGGAAGCAAGGAAAAGAAGCAGAGCCATAACCCTACCCGGCGATTTAACTCCAGTCCGTTCGCTCATCCATCATTTCCTGTTTCCCACTCTTCCAAAGGCAAAATCAACCTCTAAGAAAGATGTTACAGCAGGTTCACGGTTAAGTTGAGTGATCATTTCAGGATTGCTGTAGCAATAACGTCATAAAATTGAAAAATTTGACATATATAAAATCACCTGTTATTTCAAAACTTTTATTTATTAGTGTCAGGTAGTTAAGGTAGTTTAATACTTTCATGTTTTCTTCCAGTGTGCCGGCATCTCTTCTAAAGATAAGCACAATTTGAAACTAAGAGTTGCATTTATTTTGGTTAATTTTTATATACTACACAGGTTAAATAAGCATATCTATATAAATCTTATTACTACTTGATCTAGTGCCCAGATTCCCCTAGCATGCCCTCATGCCAGCTGGAGCTGCCCAACTGGCAAGTACTTAAAGATTAATAGGCAGAATTACATGACTGAACAACAAGTGATGCCACAGGGTAGCCTGCATCTATGTTGGTTCTGGAACAGGACTTATAAGTTGCAAACAACTCCACATAATAGTTTTATCAGCAGTGAGTTCTCTAAATCTTTATTTTCTACCACAGCGTCAATGTTATCTCTAACAAAAGCATGGTTTTACTTAGCATTGGTAAGCCTCACAGCCTGAGGGATAAACAGGCTAGGAAAAAAATAAAAGAAGAAAGAAAACTATTCAAGAAGTAAGAATGGTTAGATTTTAAAGAGAGAAATGCTTTATACTGTGTAAATTATAGTAATGACCAGGAGTCACAAAAATGAATGTCAAAACATTCCAAATACGAGGATTATAGGTTTTAAATATGGATTTATTTTGTCTGATTAGTAATCAGGTCTCTCACAAATGAAAGTAAAAACAGAACTTATGTGAACAGGCAAGATTATATTGCTTTATGTTTACCTACAGTAATATGAAAAACTACCCTAAAACAAGGCTTTGTTTTTAGAAGTTAAACTTTTCTCTGAAAACTTTCCACATCAAGCTTCTTCCATGCTGCCATGATGACATCGATTTTTTCCACTGATTTAGCTTGATACAAGTTTTTATTAACACAATTTCTACTAAGTAGCACTGGTACATTTTTAAATCAACCATCTATCGGTTGACTATCATACTAATCATAAGAGATGATAATGAGTTAACAAGTAAAAAAATATAAATTAATCTTATGCATAAAATATGAATTATAGACACTCTTCCAGAAAGAAATTCATTTCTATCTAATTAAAGGTGACTCTTACTAATTAATTACTTCCTAAAGCAATCTAGAAAGATTTTTAAAAGGAATCATTTGTTTGCAATCATTAAAGTCTGTGCAAGACATAAAGATTCTGTGTGACAAACAGGGGCCTGACTCTGTAGTGTTATTTACCCCAACACAGCGACTGAACCCAAAACTCTTCTTCAAAAGTGTGAGCATATAAAAAGGCTGCCAGTTTTCAGTGTGTCCTTTTAAGAAACATATTTGTAAATCTATCCACAGCAAGAATGACAGAGTGTCATTTGCCCTTGCCACGAGACACTGTTTACAATTACAAATGTAATCATGTCCACTGTCTTGCACCTGTCTTACATTTAGTTTTGAAAATTTAAAAATTATTAATCAAAATCATGTAGTCAAGTACAATAAAACTAGAAGTGTCATGGTACCTGACAAGGTAGGTTAGGTAGATGCCATAATTAGCAAGGTAAAATGAATTATACTCATAACCTAATACTCATACATGTAAGTAAGAAATATTTATGTACATCTATGAATCTGATGCTATATTGAACTTTTGCTGAAGAAAAATAGCAGCCAGACTTGAATCTTATGTGAGATCACTATTAGTTACTGAGAAATGAAATCAAACCTTTTTGTTTTTTACTCTGATAAATAATGGAATGGTATGTCATCATGTTCCTATCTCAAATAATGCTAGATCAAGTTTATTTTCTATACTTACTGTAAAAATTACTGACAATGAGAAAAGATAATTTAGCTACTTTCTCAAGAAAATGTTAGCTATGGACAACAGGACTGTGGAACAGTTAAAAAGGCTGAACTGACAAACCTAACAGCTTGTTAATAGCTAATCAAGAGCAACGTTAAGAACCGAACTTTATTGGTACTACTAAACTTTGCCTAGGTCCCTCTCTGAGGGGCCTACCTTAAAATCACACAGTATGTACTTTAAACTTCATAAATATCCTCCCCTGTTCTACCTTTCTAAAATATCACTGAAATTATCAGGGCGATGGTACCTTTTACTTTCTGTTCAGTAAGTATAGCTTGCCTTGTATAAAATAGTTTTCTGATAAATTTTTAGGTGGACAGATGACCACTGATTTACCAAGTACCAAAATACCACTCTTTCATACAAACATAAAACAGTTAGGAGTGGTGGGACATAACTGCAATCCCAGCACTCCTGAGGCTGAGGCAGAAAGATTGCTGTGAGTTTGAGGCCATTCTGAGCTACAAAGTGACCTCAAGGCCAGCCTGAAGCTGCATAGTGAGACCCTGTCTCAAAAAGCCAAAAATACAAAAAATACAAAAAAAAGAACAGAAAGAAAGAAAGAAAGAGAGAGAGAGAGAAAGAAAGAAAGAAAGAAAGAAAGAAAGAAAGAAAGAAAGAAAGAAAGAAAGAAAGAAAGAAAGAAAGAAAGAAAGAAAAAGAAATTACTGGCTGGCTCAGTAATTTGCAAAAGCAGTCATTGCTTAGAAATTTCCTGATACAATATATTTCCTATTGTTCATTCACTTATTAAATATCTAACACACAGTAGGTAACCTGATAACTATTAATAGTATAATAAAGCTGATTCTGTTTTTTATGGAAAAAACATACAGTTTTACTCAATTCTGTAATCAGCTCTTTATTAACTACCTGAACTTCATTTTCCTTGTCTGCACTAGTTAACGGATAATTATTGTTGTATAAGGTTGTTGAAGTCTTGAACATGCTGAGTTACGCAAGCAATTTAAAGCAATGTAAAATGTATAGTAGACACAGAATAATATGCAGTGCTGCATTTTAACAGACAAGGAGCACACTTAAATCTAAATAAACAGCAAAAAAATTGCAAATTATATCAATCTCTATCAAAGAGACAACTAAACCATAGTACAGGAAACATATTCAAACAACACTTTACCTGAGAATGTAATAGCTTAGTTGCTATTCAGGGAATAAGTAGGGATGTGCCATGGAAAAAGGAAGAGCAAATGCTTCCAGGTAGAAGAAATACTAAGAATGAGTAAAGGCCCTAAAATGAGAACTAGGAAGGCGCCTGCAGGATTTAAAACACATGTAATCTAGTTAGAGCATCGTGGATAACGTGACATACTAATAACTGGTATCAGAAACATCAGCAAGTTCGAAAGTTCAGATTCATAACAATTTAAAAGGTAGAGTAGAATTGGCAGAGTTTGTCTTAGGCCAGTCACTACCTAGTGCTTAACCTCATCCCACAGGTACCATTTCATCCATTTGGATAGTTCCATATTTCCTCAAACTACATCAGAAAAGGATGAAATTGGAATAATTCTACCAAAATATTTCATCCAGTTTGCTCAACTTGAAACAGCTTTTAGAAATCCTGGGGGAGCTGCTATACATTCATTTTGTAGACTGCTGACTACACTAATAAGTTCCTTTGCATGAGCTAAGTCCAAGACAAGCTTGATGGATATTAGTCACTTTTACATTCTTTACTGAGCAACTGATTTCGCAGGCACTAACTGAATTTACATGTGTAAACAGGTCGTCTTGCTGACAATGATCATTTTTTCAAATGATGTCCATGAAAAATATGTAATTTAAAATGAGAAATAAATGCTCCGCAGACATTTTAATTTATATCTCTAGAGAAGAAAATTTAAAACCACTGTTAGAAAGTGTCGATGTATAAAAATCCCAAATGTCCAATGTTTTCCTACCTACTTTGTATACTCGTTTATGAGAGTGCTCATACTTAGTCTGTATTTCAGTGTTTGTATTTGATATAAAAATCTCTGGACTATGAATTGGAACATGAGTCAATAAGATAACCATTCATTTTAGAATATTATTGTTCCATTCAATTTTATAATCTTGAGTAGACTAAATCCTCCTCACCTACCTCAGAAAACTAATAAAAATTGAGATTGCATTTTCATCCATATGAAAACATAGGACAGTGTGAAAAGTCTCTTGAAATATCTTACTTTTTGTCCCTCATATATATAATATATAATAAATATTATTCTGAAGGATATATATATATATATATATCCTTAGAAAATGCACAATGGCAATATTATTATTTAATCAGTCCAATATATTGCTCTTTATTCATTAACTGCATTTGATAACAAAGTCCATATTTTTGTTAATATGTTTTATTCATGTGCAGTACAGCAGCCTTCAGGAAGATATAGCATATCCAAACTAAAAATATGATATACACATTTTTTATTTCCATAACTCCATGATGTAGTCTATATGCAATGTTTTTTTGCTTTTTTTATTTAAAAAATAGTACAAAAAATACAAGAAGTAAAATTCTGTATATGCTCAGCAGAAGTAAGTTTATTTAAACTGCAACTCTAGGGGCTGGGGATATAGCTCAGTGGAATAAGCGCTTGTCTAGCAAGCGCAGGGTCCTGAGTTTGATCCCCAGTACCGCAAAAAAATAAATAAACAAATAAATAAATAAACTGCAACTCTAATATAAAATATTGGAAGAAAATAATACATTACTGTGGTTTATGTGAAAAATATATTTCTACACAAGTATGCATTTCTGGTTTGGACATAAGTAAGAGATCTTCATTACAGAAATCCTCTCAGAGTGTGAGTGTTTCTAATTTAATAAATTTTGAAATATGTCTCTGAATCCTTTCTTTTCTTATATTCTCTTTTTTCTTATAATATTAGAACATGCTTTCTACAGTGGTGATATTTTACATGTGATTGGTAGGTCTATTGCCAAGTATTCTATGCTAACAAAATGAAAAGAAAAAACTCTCCTTGGTTTTTATCATCCCTCATTCATTCTGTCTCTCCTTCTCTCTCTCTCTCTCCCTCTCTCTTTCTCCCTCTCTCTCTCTCTCTCTCTCTCTCTCCCTCTCTCTCTCTTGCTCTCACTGTCTCATACACACAAACACATTGTATGTGTGTGTGTGTATATATATACATATATTTATTTATATTTGTACATTTTCAATAAAGTGATATTGAACTGACTATAGCAGTAGTAAACAATACCAGAACTCACACAATGATGAAAAATTAATTTAATGCAGAGAAAACCCATGGCTCATCTCAGTAATGAGTTGAGTCAGGGCTCACTCAGAGTGTCAGTCTTGTTACTATTGTTCTTTCTAGGCATCTGCTAAGATCTACTAGACTTTCATTTTGCATGTGACAGTACAACCATAATACACGGAAGATAAGTATTGTGTAGAGTGTTTTATAGATCAGGTGTACTGCTGGTATATGTCATATGAAATATATTCTTAAGAGAACACACAAAAGTACCTTGGTGTTTACATAGGGAGGCAGTGCAAGTAGCACTTCTGGTTAGAGTGCTCATGGGCTCTGTCAAATTGCTAATTTCTTAGTTTCTCATCAGAGGAATGTGGCAACATAGCTTGCACAGGGGTTGAGGATTAAGAGAAATAAAGAAGGAGGACTTTTATCTGTTTATTTATACTGTGGCTATTTGTGTTTATGTACTACATGGCTATTTTATTTGTTGCTTTCTTGGTGTGACTAAATTATCTTATATAACTCTTTCCTATTTCTGTCTTATTTTATTTTTAGTTAATTTTACTAGCACACACTAGTAGTTATTGCTTATATAAACCAGGCAACTCCACTCTTGGCATCCACCCTGTGAACCTACTGCATCAAAAATATGTAAATATTAAGGAGGTAGATAGTTCTCAAAGATGAAAGAGATCAAGAGATGGAGGGAGGGAAATACAAAGGAAGAAATGATGAAAAGGGGGAATTGGAACCTGTCATGAACATGTGTCCTGTCTTAGTTACTTTTCTTATTGCTCAGTGAAAATACTCAACAGCCAAAGTTAAAGGAAAAAAGGTTTATTTGGCTCAAGGGTTTTAGAGGTTTAAGTTCACACCTGGATGGCTCCAAGGCTGGGATGCCAGAGGGACATTGCAGAGGTGAAACAGGTCATGGGAGGCAGAAAGGCCCCAAGCAACAAGCGACAAGTGGCAAGGACCAACAATTTTTCTGTCCCTTATATCCTGTCAGGCAACTCACCCTCATGGCAGGTAGCATTGACACCCAGAGTGAGAAAGCATTAATCCTCCCATCATGCCATGGATCAATCCCAGCCTCACATCCTGGATGCTAGCAGCTCACACCAGCCATCTTTGAAAAGCCCTCCTTATGACTGCATAAGGCTTTGGCGTGATATCTAGATACAAGCTGTAACACACGCACTTCCAACAAGGCATGTAAACATCTACTACAGACAAATACTAATATAATAAAAAAATGAACAACATATTTTTGCATTCCTGTTGCTAATTTGACAGAATAACATGTCTCTACACTTTGAAAAAGAAATTTCACAGAGTTCTCATCCCTGTTGGTTTCCCAATCATACTTTGTCAATGAGAGAAAATTCTTTAAGACTAAAAGGGCAGCTGAAACGAAAGAGACCACGTTATTTTCCAGAGGCAGTCTTAGCCAAGTACAAGGGAGAAAGAGAGGGGGTTAGCAGATTCCCAGCAAGTCTTATTACAAATATCACTCTGAAGACATCAGGGGAACACTCCAAAGGCTCATGACAATAGTCATGGATTCCAGATAACATTTTTAAGAAACGTTCAGTGTGATGATTCAGGCTGAGCCCTTTAAATCAACATTTGACTTTCAGAAGCACATTCTGTGACCTTTATGTCCACCACCCACCTCACCATTATAATAGTCATGTAACCATTGTCCTCTCTTGAACCACTTACAACTGCAATAATTTTAACACAGGATGACCAAAATCTGCATATTTTTATTATTCTTATAAGATAATGAAGCAGGAAATGTAAAGAAAAAAATTTACCAAATTTATTCAATACAAGAATCAAGTGGTTAAAATGACACCTGCCTGAGTGACACGTCAGGTAGGCAGTACATAAACAAAGGCACTGCCCGAACTGTATTCAGGCTAAACTTAAATGGTTAAACCATCTACACGGAGTGCTCGATGATTTTTATTTTCTAGGCTGATAAATTCAACCCTGGATTTAGATTGAAAGAAAATATTTTAATGGCAATTGCTTCAATATCAGGAAAGTGAGAGGGTAAGAGTACATTTAATTATTCCTTGAATGACTATTATTCCATTACTCATATGTTTTCCATACTTATGATGATATTTCAACTAAATTCAGTTATCACGTGAGACGATACATATGTACTTTGTTTTTTCACTTTTCCATTCTTCCCAGAATTGCTTTCTACCTTGTGAACGAACTTTTAAAATGTATGATCTAAATATGTTTTAAATGATCTGAGAACTTCTCTACTCTTCTCTTTTGATGACACTGTCCCAATAATTCCATAGATATACCTGATCTATATGACCTTACACTTATTAAGTCATTTTAATGGGATGGAGGAAAGAGAACGGTGTAACAATTTGGCCTAAGAAAACCCCATTGTATTAGGAGAGCCGTCGTGCCTTTGGACCACTGACTTTTAGACTGAAAACTGAGGAGAAAAAGCCCACCCTGAATATGGGTAGAGTGAATTAATAGTGCTTGTAGGTTGGATAGAATGAAAAGCAAGTCTTCCCTCATTCTATAGTTGCTCTGATCATTGGCAATGCCTTTAGAGGTTGGTATCAAGTGGAAATTCCTCAGTTTTATACTACACAATCTTCAGCCCTCCTATACCAGTTTTGACCTTCCACAACAGACCTACATCTGTGCCTACAGTGAGCTTTCAGGCGTTCAACCTTCCAATGCCATGAGATCCTCCAGTTCTTCAGAGTAGCTGAGAATTTCAGATTCTTCTCTCTCAAATATGGCTGGTAGACATGAGGATGCTTCTATATCTGAAGCATAGCAAGTATATTTCATCTGCAATTATTCATATCTTTGACTCTCTTCCTCTAGTAAAACATAACTAATATAGATTTTAGTATCATGAATGGAGTCATTGCTGTGAGCATATCTGATCATGTGATTTGTAAGCCTTTGGAACTGGTTCAAGGGAGGAGTTTGGAAGGCTGTGGAGATCCCAGCTAGAAAATCCTTAGAAAGCTGTAAACTGAGCTTGACAAGCAATACTGTTCAGAATTGAGAAGGCCAGAAAGTTTATAGAAATGTACATGGTAAAGGCCAGGATTATGAGACACCTCTATATTTTGCTCATATCCTAAGACTTTGTCAGAAGCCTAGACTAGGGTTAGTGAAGGAATTAATGGGTAAAGAAAATTTCAAAGTAACCAAATGTTCTAGCTGTGGCACTCATACTGTTGGAACATTTCAGTAAGGCTTTCACTGAAAATCAGGAACAACAGATACTTTTAAAAGTTCCTAATTTCATCAGAAAAAGACATCATAATTGGAGCAAGAGAGCATTGTGCTGAAAGATTAAAAGAAAGACAAGTACTTTGCATCAGGACAATAAGAAGGAAGCACCAAGGGCATCCAGGTAATCAGCAAAACCTTGACATTCCTAAGCCCAAGGGTCAAAAAGTGAAAGACACTGCTTTGAAAACAGAGCCCCATGGTACCATGATGGAAAAAGGAGAGCTAAAGGTTTGGGTTACTAGGGTTTGTTACACAGTGTTCATCCATATAGATATTCAGAGGGCTATGCAGCCATGATCCAAGGGGTTTTGGCTACTGCTCAACTCATGGTAGACCTTGCTGTCATCTACAAGGAACTTACTTTATAGACATACAAAATGAAAGAGTTGTGGAATTAGGGACTTTTACCCAGATTCTAGGGAAAGGGGCTAGAGAGCATTCCTATGGGAGAGAAGTTTTGGAGCTGTGGGAGTGATGCCAAAAGCACAGTGGGGAACTCAGGAAATTAGTTTCCAAAGCCAGGAAAAGGGAATGTTTGAGGTAATTCACAGGCAGTGAGCAGGAACAAAGCCTCCCCATGAGACAGGCCAGGAGAGATACAACTGGAAATGCTGTGTGGTTGTGGTCACCCAATATGTTTGGAAATCTTATTTCTTTGCTACAACTTGGTCTAGTTCTAAACTCCCAATTATAGGACTTAATGTTTCTCCTGAGTTCAGGTCTTGCTTTTGTCTAATTGGTTTCTGCTCTTCTATTTCTCCCTTTTGAAATGAGAATGTTTATCCTAGCCAGTATATTCTGGTAGTGCTTAACTATTTTTTGTTTTTAGCTTAAAGAGAGTAGTAAATGAGAGAGAAAAAAAAGAACATTAGCAGCATACCAGCATCACGAACATAAACAAACCAAAGCAAGAACATTTAAAGTGATACAGGATTTCAAGACAAAATAATATGAATTTACAGTAGCTGTTATCTTCAACTAGTTGGCTCAGATTACCAGGTGTATAAATGAAGATTGTTCAAACCATTAAAGACAGTAAGAAAATTGTTAGATAAAACATTAGAGACAATACAGAGCTTCACTAGACAAGATGGTAGGAATTCACCATGGGAGTTCCATTGCATATTGTTACCTTCAAATAAGTTGCTCAGATTTCCATATATAAGCATGCAAAATTGGTTGGAACACAAAAAAATTTTAAGCATTAAATGATCCTTTTAATATACCATCAGATATCAGCAGTATACCTATCACAGCTATATATATATATATATATATATATATATATATATTCTTCCTTCTTTCCTTTTTCTTCTTTCCCTCATCCCAGTTGTTCCTTCCTTTGAGTAATTTCTTTCCCTTTCCTATCTTTTATTGCACTTTTTGTGTTTTACTTACTTTTTCAGGTTCCCACACCAGGGAGACAATATAATGTTGACACATGTGGGTCTGATTTATTTCACTTATGAATATGGTCCTAGTTGCATCCATTTACCTACAAAAGCCTTGAGTTTATCTTTTTTATAGCTGAGTAATGCTCCTTTGTATAAAAATACCATATCATTTTTATCCATCCCTCGGTTGATGGGCATTTGGGTTGTTTCAAGGATTTAGCTATAACGAATTGTGCTGCTATAAAAACGGATGCACATATATTGCTGTGGTATACCTCACAAATCTAGAGAAAACATTCCTGAAGTTCATCTGGAACCAGAAGAGGTCTAGAATAGCAAAAATAATCATGGGAAACAAAGGAAAGGCAAGAGGCATAACATTTCCTGATATGAAATTATATTACAAAACTAGTGTGATAAAGTTAGCATGGTACTGGCACAAAAACAGACCTTAAGATCAATGGAACAGATTAGAAGTTACAGGCACAACTACAAACACACTCAGTCACCTTGTCTTTCACAAAATGGCCAAACATGTGCAACGGAAGAAAAATAGCCTCTTTAATAAATGGTGCTCGAAAAACTGGCTTTCCACATGCTGAAGACTAAAACTAGACCCATGTCTTTCACAATGCACAAAAGTAAAGTCAAAATGGATCAAAGATCAAAATATTAAAATAGAAGGACTAAATCTACTGGAAGAGAAATTAGGTAAAAATCTTGAAGACATAGGGGTAAGCAGAGAGCTCATGAACGAAAAACAAAGTGTACGGGAAATACTTCAAAGAATTAACAACTGGGATCTGATATTATTGAAAAGATTTTGCACATGAAAAGAAATCACCAACAGAGTTAAAATAAAACTAAGGAATTGGGAAAAAAATTTAGCCAGCTGCTCCTCAGACAAAGGACTTCTGTCTAGCACATATAAAGAATTAAAAAAATAGGCCCCCCAAATTCGAAGACCCAACCCAAAAATGGGCATCTGGGATGAATACACATTTCTCACATGATGAAAGACTAATGGCGAATAAATACATTTAAAAAATGTTCATCCTTGTTGATCATTCGAGAAGTGCAAATTAAAAAAACACTGCGCTTCCATCTCAGCCCAGAAAGAATGGCTATCATTAAAAAATCGACCAATGACAAATGCTGGAGGGGTTGTGGGAAGAAAGTAACCCTGCTCCTCTGCTGGTTGTTGTATAGATGGGTGAAAACACTGTGGAAATCACTTTGGAGATTACTCACAAAATTAAGATTAGAAGTCCCACATAACCCAGCTATTCCCCTTCTGGATATTCTCCCACAAGCGTTAAAAACATTAACTATTTTTAATAGGTGCTCTCAACTGAGAATTTGCCTTAAGTTTCAAGGAGAATCTGGCCTTGGACTTTTCAGCAATGCTGGATCTGTTGGGCTTTAGTTCTTCCTATAAATGGACTAAACACACTCTGAGTAAAGAAATATGCATGCGTATATATTGACCCTGTAGCAGAGTCCTACTTCATGGTTTAGGTAAAGAATATCCTGAAAGGGATCATGGGCGCGTGGGCAGGGAATTTTGCATAGGATTAAATCACAGGAGTGATATAGCTGAACTGTTCTTAGGAGGTAGAGTCTGGTTATCAGGGTTGGTCACTAGGGGTATGAACTGACAGAATTTGGTACTGGGAGAGGGACTGCTGCTGTGACTATATTTGACAATATAGTTCAGATACTATAGTTTGGTAATGGCTTGTGGGAAGGGTTGGTAAAAGTTCAGAGATGCTGGTTAAAAAAGTAGCACTGGAACACCTTAGTCAGAGCTCTATAGACAATTCCGGTTAGACTTCAGAAGACAAGAAAAACAAAAGACCAGGCTCAGGAGGTTTCTGCTGGGAAGAAGGGCTGCACTGGCTGCTAGACTCTATATGATGTGTGTCATGCCTTGGCAGAAAGTTTGTCTGCATTTTGCTCCTGTGCAGAGACTTTGCCTGAGACTGAAACAAAGGGGAATGGACTAATTAATCTGGCAGAAGAAATTTCATGCCAGTTGAATATTGAGACAGTGCCATGGTGGTTATAGTGATTGATTTTTTAACCAGATCTATGCTGATAATAAAGAGCAAAGAACTCAAAAGAATGATTTTAAACTTTGTGAGTTTGACCAGAAAGAAAGCTCCATTAAAGCTGTTGCCTGCAAAGATAGAGCAGAGTGCATCTTGATTGCTGAGAAGGAACCAGAGAGTAGAAAAGATGGCCTGGGAGAACCACAAGAAGCAGCAGGTCTCCACCCTTTGCAAACTCAAAATTGCAAAAGTGAAAGACTTTGCTTTAAGAAGAGAGTTCCAGAGCACCATGTTCCAAAATGGTGTCAGCCTAGGGAAGAATTTCCTAAGGATTAGGTTCATAAGCACTTGATCCCTAGAGCCAAAAGAGAAAGAAAACTGGCTACTGCTGAAGCTAACAGCAGACCTTGGCATCATTCATGTGGTGCTGCTTTTAAGGGCACGCAGAATGCAAGAGTTGTAGGATCATGTAGGCTTCTACTAAGATTTCAGAAGGCCTGGGAGGCTAGGCAGAGGACCCCCGAGGGGGCAATGTGTTAGGATGTGCCTGTGAAGCTGAAGGTACTGCAGAGACCCAGAAGTTTGGATAAGCCAGGAATATGGATTGTCTGAGGAAAACTGTAACGAGGAAGCACACGGCACCCAAGAGAGAAGCCGTGGAGGCAACAATCACAGCAAATTCCATAAAGGTGGAGCCACCCAAGTTCTTTGGAGTTCACAACTTGCCACAGATTGCCTCAGGTGTAGCACATGGAAATACACTATGTAATGTTTATCTTGCTGGATTTTGGGCTTACTTTGGTCCCATTCCTTTGTTTCCTGCTGTTTATTATTTTTGAAATAAAAATGTCTATCTTGTGCCATTGAATGTTGGAAGTATTTAATTTTCTTTTCATTTCTACAGGGACTTGCAGCTAAGTTTTTGTTTTAAATCTTAGAGGAGACTTGAGACTTGGACTTGCAGCAATGCTGAAATTTCTAGGACTCTAGCAAATGGAGATGAACTAAATACCTTTCACATAAAGTGATATTCACAAATCTCTGGAGGGCAATGGTTGGAATATTATGGTTTGTGTCTAGATGTCCCCTCCATAGCCTCTTGTGGTTCTAGGACTCTTCAGAGGTGGCTGCATCTAAAGTGTATGATGCTGGGTATAAAGGTGTGTCATTACTAAATCAGTCCAGTGTTCATTTTGAACCACCCTAATCCCACCAGTGTGGATAAGAGAAAAGGGGTAGAAAGACACTGGTTAAACTCTGTTGCTTTTTCTGTCTTCCAAGCCATGAATGGATGCCGCTCTACTATGTACCACCCTGCCTTGGAGTCAGTAGATTTTGAACTGAAAACTCTACAAACAGAGCTAATAAATCCTTTACCCTTTAAGTTTGGGTGTCAGGTATTTTGTCTCAGCCAGGAGAGAAAAGTAACTAAGACAAAGAGTATATGCGTCCTCTAAGACTGTTTCTTTATTGTCTGCTTCCGTGACAGCATGAGCAGCTTTTCATCTGTTCTGCCCCTCCACCATTCCTTTCTTTTCTGCTGTGGAACTGGGTAACCATGGTCTACAACATGAGCCAAATTAAATCTCTTCTCCTTTAAGTTGTGAATATCTGGTATTGTGTCTCAGTGACAGAGAGTAACTAAGACAAATAGTAGTAAATTCATGGGTTAATAAGGCATCTCGAACAGAAGCAAATCCTGTACCCTAAGGTTTCTAATGCCACATTATTTGAATATCACTATCTATCTATCACCTATCTATCTATCTAGTCAACTAACTGTACTAGATGTTTCATAATCCTTGATTTTCTCTGAAAATAGGTTGTACTTTGGTAGATTATGAACAATGAGATGTCTTGAAATAGAAAAGAATCTATAGTGATAATTATATATTAATAAATATGAATATGATTAATATATTAATTATATATTAATCGCATATACTACATAAATATAATATGATAATATATTAATACAATTAATATATAAATATAGATAGATTAATATACAGAGGGAGATTATTATACATTTCAAAGGAACTAAAAGGAAGATTTTGAATGCTTTTACATAAAGAAATAAGAAGTGTGTAAGGAGATAGATATACTTACCCTGAATATCCTACAATATCTCCATGTATCAAAATATCATACAGTACTCTATAAATATGTACAGTTTGTATGTATTATCTACAATTTGCATTTAATGAAATAAATGTAATTTTTAAAATTTAGTAAAACGTGAAGGTTACTATGGTGTTGTTATTTTATGACATATTTATACAGATGTGTTCAAAATATTTTTCGATTTGTAATTTTTAGTAACATTTGCAATGAGTGCCATGGTAATTATGCCTAACTTATCTGTCATATATCTTTACATATAAAATTTACACTTAAACATGCTTTTGAATATATAGGTTCAATTTTTGCTTCTTAAAGAACTGATGTAGGGGAGCCTAATGAGAAAAAATTAGGTATAGAGAAACATGATTAAATCCTAAAAAATGCAATATTATTAAATCTCATTACCACATTCTCTGATTCTAGTAATTATGTTTTATCATTCTTTATGATTCTTTTCAATTGTATGTTTGCCTTTAGCAGTCCCAGGATACCATTGCAGGTAAATATTAACTAAAATGTTTAGAACAAACAGCTGGAGCAATTAATAAATATTTAGAAGAGAACAACATGAAAATAGAATATTTTTAAAAGATTATATAGTACTTTATCAGAAAAACATCTACTAGTGTGACTAATTGTAATAGAGCTTGGCTTCCACAAAATTCAAAATGTACTACCATCATTTATTATGTGTCTATGAATTTCATGTTAATTTAACTCATATTTGGCACAAAAACTAGTGCTTGCATATTGTTAAGAGTCAATAGATAATACATATTTTATTTTTGTCTAATAGCACCTTCTCATGATGTTGAAATTTTCAACTTATTTCAATGATTCTTTTACTTAAAGAAATGTATTTTATGTCTTTTTCATTCATGACCTCCCTGTAACCCTGTAACAAAAAAATATATTGACAGAAAAGTGAATTTATTTGTTTTTCATGGCAAGCACATTCTCACCATCTCTTTCAGAATTCTGTTGGAAATAGCCTATATTTCCACTTACCTGTTGTTGCCTTGCTCGGGTGTTTATTTTTCCTCACCTACATAATTATAATGGCCTCCTGATGGTTCCTGGAGATCATTTCTCATTCTCTCATTAATAATGAGTGTTCTGTGCTTTCAGCAAGATACTTCGTTCTTTGAGAAATTTCACAGGATTATCATCTGACTTATTTTCCTTTCATATACTCAAATATTGTGTTTTAAAGTTGATTACAAGGGCTATTAAGTGTCACATCCTATAATGCTAATTTCTCTATTTACTTATCAGTAACTTTGAGTTCCTGCTATTGCCCAGGGTATGGTACAACTAGTGAGGATGAAATCAGATGCAAAACACTGATAGTCATTAGATGAGTCAGCTTGGGTAGGGTGCGATCTCCTGTCGTTCATCTAAGCACCAATCTGATCACTGGTTGAATATATTTGTAGATGTTTAAACTCATAGTGTTATGCAACTTCATCACACATAATTTTACATTGTTATGCTACCTATAAGTATAGTTTTTATATCATCATAGCCTTTTATATAAATTGTAAATTAAAGTAGATTTCAAAAATTAAAATTTGAAATTTATCTCATTGCACAGCTATATGAAATATCCTAAAATTGAGAAAAAGTACACTTACTGCAGATCTATTCTGACCTGTACACATTTTAAAACCCTAGGATAATAATTATGTCCTTTTTCTCCCTGAATGGAAGCTGTTTTATTTTTCTCTCAATGACAGTGACTTTTTCCTGGATGGACTGGGCCTATGATAAGTCTCTCCTTATCTCATAAAATATTCAACATTTAATATATCAAAGAACCTAGCCCAGGACCATGTAACTTTCACATTTTTGAAAAGAGCAAGTCTTATGTTTTCAAAGACCACTGCACAAATACTTATTCTGTTCCAGATGTTTCTTTTATAAGGGAGACCAGGACATTTCCCAGTGGAGAAACACCGCCCATGACCTGTGTCTGGGCCCCCTCCGTCCGGTTGGAAAGCTACTACTTGCCATGACTAGCATAGTGGAAGTGTCACTGTGTGGCTTTGTGACTTCTGAGGCTGCACAGTGTTGCTTTTGTTTCTCATCCTCGTGCAGTGGCTGCCCTTGGATGCCAGCCACCAGCTGGTAAAGAACCTGAAGTCACACGGAGAGACTATGTGTAGATATTCTAGCTGATAGCAAATAAGAAGGTAAAGATGTCTGAATATGAAGTATCAGACACAAGCGTGAACAAATCTTTAGATAACAGTAGCCTTTCATTTTCAACACTTCCAGCAGAGGTACAGATGTCCTACAACAGAGATAATTGATGCTTTATCTAACTTTCTAACGATAGTGATTTCAAGAAGTAATGAATAGGTACTGTTAATTTCAGTCCCCGTGATATGGATAATTTATTAAACAACTGGGGCAAAAAAGTCATCCAGGAATATACAATACACTTTACATCATGACCCAACACACACACGCACATGCACACACACACACACACACACACACACACCACTTACTATCACTATTTGTTTTGTTTTGTTTTTGTTGTTTTTGGTACTGGAACTTGAACTCAGGACCTTTCACTTGCCAGGCAGGCAGGTGCTTGCAATGCTGAACTATACCCCCAGCAACTACTATCACTCTTTGTAATATACTTTAATAGTGTTCTATTATGTTTACTTCTAGTGATTTGAAATTATTATTATTATTATTATTATTGACATTCATTCTATTTATTATATCTACTTCATGACACAATTTTGGCTCACAACTTATCTTGAGAAATATGTTTAACGTTTTTAAATACAAGTTTAAGTGTAAACTGTAAATTGAACGTTTTCATGAAGTTAGACATATCAAAGTTATTGCTATACTCTTGTTCTTAAGAAATAAAATATGTTTATGCTAGGAACAAGATCAAGATATTGTTTCAGAAATCTAAGAGTAAAATGTCGAAATTTATGAACACTTGGAGAAATGTAAAATAAGATTGGGTAGATTAGCTTTGCACATTATGTTGTAGAGTCTGCATTTGAAAAAAGTTTCTTTCATGCCAGAAAAAAGTTGTCTTATCTAATCGAGTTTTGGTGTCACCTCTGGGGTGAAATGATGGCTTCCAAAGAGCTTTATAAGACTAAGACCTTTGCTCTCTTAAGATAGACTCTTAATGTCCAAAATAAAATCACAACTAAAAACATCACTAGGTAGAAACAGATCTCTAAAAATATTTCCAGTTTAAGGACATTAAACCTTGATACCTTAATAGTACCTGTACCCAGGGTAAGAAAGAAAATAATTGAATTTTTAATATAAGTTCTTATTACATTATTGGTAAAATGCCTTGAAAGAACAAAAGAGTGAATTACAAAAAAAAAAGTAAGTTTCCTCCCTCTTGCAAAGTGTTTCAAATTTTTGAAAAGTTGGGAAAAAAATCTATTTAAGCTGGAAAGTCATTGTCTTGGTTACTTTTCTCTCGTTGCTGAGACAAAATACCCAATGCCCAAAATGAAGGAAAGAAAGATTTATTTAGCTTCCTGTTTCTGGAGGTTTCAGTCCATACTTGGCTGGTTCTGAGGCAGAGTGGCACATGGCAGAGGGCAAATGTTCATGGCAGCAGAGCACAGCAAAAACAACCAGCCACAGGGAGGAAGGGCTGCAAGCAGCCTCTTCTCTTCCCTTACATTGTAAACAGCCCACCCCCACCCAAGGGGCGTGTAGCTCTCACAGTCTCCATGCCTTCCTCCACAGCCTCAGTATGTGTACAAACTAAGCACCCTGGCTTCCTTCTGAGTCACTCAGCCAAGCCTCTAGACTCCCCAAGCTGACACAATGTATCAACCATAACAGTCATACAAGATCTTCTTATCTTACCTTAAAAGACAGAGATTTCAGATTTCTTTCTCTACTTAAATTGGCGGTGTTCCACAGAAGTGAAGGCCATCCTCAGTTAACAGGAAATGTGCTCTCATACTGCGTGTAGCAGAATTGGGAGAAATATTTGCATTGCAAATGAATGACTAATATTCTTATTTATGACCAGTGTTCTAGTTTTCCTTTACAACATTTTCCTTTAGGTCTTTTAAAGTATTAACAATTTTTAAAAATTTACACCCATACCATATGAATGCTAACTATGTACACTTTAAGATATTTTTAGGTGTACTAATGAAGAGGGAGTGGTCAGTAAAAAGCACCATTTTCATTTAAAACTTAGATTTATTTGTCAATATCTATGGCATTTGCTTAGGGTTTTAATTTTATCATTTTGCAAAACATTTTTTTTCAATATTAATCAGTTTGCTCTGAAGCTAGCTTCACTTTTCTCCCCATGCACAAACACAAACATACATGCTTCTTCCAGTTTAATGTCAGGATAGCTCACACTTCTAGGATTTGAAAGCAAATCAATTTGAAACAGGTGAGAATTAAACAAAGTTGATCAAAGTCAACATATAAATTTAAGCTAATGGTAGGGGTGAGTAAAGTGATGAGGTTGAAGTTCTTGGTATGTTTTTGGAAAGGAAATGTTGAAAGAAATTGCCTGAATGACATTTTCCCGATGCATCGTCAAAAACCAGCCAAGCTAGGTAAGGGAAAATGGAATCTGTAAAGACAGAGGTGTGACAGAAGTTAATGACAGGAACTGAGAGGATAAATGTAATCCAGCATATCAAACTTAGAGGCTGATTATTAGTAATTACGCTATGTCCCTGTACCATAGGAAATATCTATGTGAATTTGGTGGGCAGGACTATTTAATTTTAATTTGTGGGGGGGCGCTCCTTTGATTTTTGGGATAGATAGATAGATACATAGATGATAAGATAATTGTACTGTTGATGTCTAATCATTTATTGAAAGGAACAGTTAATGCTTACAATTTTTTGACCATTTTACATGTTTATATCTGGTAATCTGAACAACTAATTTGAAGGCAACAATATGCAATATAACAATCATTGGTGAATTCCAATATCTTGCTCGTGAAGGCTGTATCATTTCTAATTATTTTTATTCTCTTTAATGGTTTGATCAACCTTACATTCTTATATCTGATAATCTTAGCAAATTTGTGGAACATGACAATATGGAATATAAAAACCACTGTTAACTCCTAACATTCTGTTTTGTTTCTTTTTCTGTTTGTTTCTTCTTTGCTCTGAACAGCACATTAAGAGTAAATTATTTTGACTCCCTTGTAAATTAGCTTTGCATGTCGTCTTGGATTTATTTCAGTTCTGAAAATAAAAGCAAAGTTATCTTTCAGTTCAGATGTGGAGACAAGATGGAGTAGTCCACGTAGAGAGAGAAACTCAGTTTTTCATTCCTCTGAAATCAAATCAGGCCACATATTACCAATGTCACTGCCTTCAAGCCACTTCTTCACCGGGAACCTCTGAATGGATCCAATATAGAAGTGACAGCATCAGTGACTTTATTATTCTCAAGTCCAAAGGTAAAGCATTTTCCATTTTTTGGTTACGACACCTAGCAAAGCAAGCAATAACAATTTTTTAAATTCATACATGAGAAAACTAAGATTAAAGATGGTAAAATAAAAATAGCAGCACAGCTAACAAGTACCACGGTGAGATTTACTTACGTTTCTGCTTAGTAGCAACTTCATCGTTTTTCTTGCATATTATCTTACAATAAAGAATTACTTTTTATATGGAAATATAGAAAAGAAATTCCAAGATTCTTTCCTACAGTGTTTTACAAATCCTTGCAACTATGTTTGATTTAAAGGTTTGCATTGCTTTTTCTCAAATGAGATCTCAATGAAAGATTTTCTTCCTGATAAGATGTGAAACTCATGGGGGCTGGGGGTATAGCTCAGTGGCATAAGCGCTTGCCTGGCAAGCGCAAGGTCCTGAGTTAGATCCCCGGTACCGGAAAAAAAAAAAAAAAAAAAGATGTGAAACTCAGCCAGTCATTAATTCTAGGTCCCTTTCATGCAGTCGATGCTCCTAATATGTGCCCTTTTTATGCCTAAGTGTTTTACAGTGGGACGGTAAAATAAGGCATGAATGTTTCGCACAGTTCAGAGAACTCTTCAAGGTTTGAATCCTGTAATTTACATAGTCAGCAAAATGGGCCACAAGCAAATGCTTAATGAGTGTGCGTTTCATATATGCAGAGTCGCATCAAACACTAAATATGCATTTAATTACCAGACTTTCTAAATTTGGTTCTGAGCATTTCTGTAAAGAAAATTGCACTTATTTCCTGACATTGTCAGGAGGTGCACATATACTTCTTTCTGTCCGCTTTTATTCCATAAAATATAAATTGATTGAAAAGTAGGATTAACGGGTCCTGTAATAGTAGAGAAAAAATGTGCATACAGACTTCTTTACATTTTAAACTGTTTTTGTAGTGATATTTAGTGGTTAAAAACAACTTTTCTTTCAGGAAAAAAATTCTGAAATAGGTTACTGAAATTACTACTTTATTTTTTTTTTATTCTTTTAGGTACCAGGAATCGAACGTGCCAGACAGGCGCTTGTGCCACTGAGCTATATTCCTGGCCCACAGGTTTCTGTAATTCTAAGTTTGGCACAAAGTAGCTTTTATTTGGAAACGGCTGTCTAAATCGCTTAATATTGAAAGCTGCCAAAGTGCAGGAGGTAAAGGAGGAAAACAATGGCTCATATCAGCATCCTGGGAATCCAGTTGTCCCATATGAAATAAAACTGTGGTCAGAACAGTCCTAAATTTCTCGTCATGACAATGGACAGGCATTGAAGAAATCATCTAGGATGAAATTCAATAGTGGCATCAAGTGACAGCAATTAGAAATGAAGAACTTTTGTCTTGCATTAGGGCCGAGGTGATGTCTATTTTAAAGTATTCCATAAAGTTATGGACAATTCCAGTGCGTAGCCAGCAGAAGACTATAATCTTTACGTTAGTATTCATGTAAGCCAAATATTTAGAAAAAAACTAAAATCTTTCCTTTAATTACATTTTTCTCTGAGTTTATGGAATAGTTTATAAGAAAACATTTCTCTTATTGCTAAGGATGAATTGTTTTGCTAGTGTAAGAATCCAACAATGTAGGTTTAATTTTTTTTAACTCTTTCACTATGTGGATTGGTTTCTGTTTTTACATCTACAAATAACTTGATAAAGCAAATAAAATATTTGCTGCTTTAGTAAAATTTTTGTGTTAATATTACAATGATTAATTTACCCTATTTCTACTTCTCATATATTTCCACTTATTGAAAATTTACTTTCATTTTATATGGCTTTTTCTTCTTTTTAATTTTAGATACAAAAATATCACAATTATTTTGAGTCAGTTTTGATAATACCGTGTCATCCAAACCTAGTAAAACTGAAAAAATAGTCATAATGTGTCCTCAGCATCTTTCCTTGTTACATCCTTCTTAAAAATTTTGGATACCCAAAGTGATCAACACATAGCATAGATATTTAAATTTCAAAAAATGCATTGCCCTTAGTTCCTTTCACAATTACCCTTCATGGGAAACACACTCATCCCAGCAATCTTGCCACTTCCTGAGGCAGTTCTGAAGGATTCTCTCATGGAAGTCTCTAGTTGCATTGTGGTGGCTGCTTTAATGTCCGGAACCGACTCAAAATGCTTACCTTTTACAGCCATTTTGAGTATGGGACAGAGATAGAAGTCATTTGCTGCAAGATCTGGTTAATAAGGTTGGTGAGGACAGACCATATGTTTAATGTTTTTATTTGACAGACATTGCCATACATTTTGATTTATAAAGAATGATAAAAATATGGTAAATGCTTAAATTAAAAATTGAATATTACAGTAACACAAAATAATATTTATCCCCCATCAGTATATCCCCCCTTGCTTCACACACACTATTCTCATTTGCAGAAATGTCCCTCTTACTGTAATAACCTTTTTCATTTAATGTAAACATTTACCTTATCCTTTGATTATGACTTATACTTGGTTTCTAGATTGAAGTGAAGAGCTCATGTTATTTTTAATAACAATAATTCTCATATATCTTCTCACATATTTTCTAAGATTAAACTGATTTATCATTGGCAAGTGAAATCCTTTGCCTTTATTTTATATCTTGGTTGGCCAAATTGAGTAAATTCCTAAGAAACTGCTCATGTGAATAATTTCCCCCATGTCTTCAGAAGTCTTTTCGTTGTTCTGTTATATATCCTATTTGCTACTCTGAATAGTTTTATGTATCATTCAAATATATTACACATAATTATGACATTCTGAGAAAATGTTAACTCAGTCTAAATTTTCCCCCTTTAAATGATTTGAAATTTAGAGATATACCTTAACATGACCCACATGGAATCACTACTTCATCAGATAGACTGTACTTTTTAATTTATGTATTGAAATCCTATTTACACTTTTGTGTGATATTTCTTAAAATATTTGTTTTATCCTAAGCATCATAATAAGTGTATGTTTACATGTGTATATTTTTTCTACATGTATATTTCCTGGGTTTGAAGTTTATATTTAAACTTTTTATATTGACTCACCATCCCGCACAAATTTACCTTCTCCTTAAGCTTATCCTTATTTTGTAAGAATTTTGCTATGTATTTTCTTTATGTTCATTGAGTACTTGCCCATTCTTCTTGATAAATTCTCCTCCATTCAATTGTAACATCTTGTTTATAGTTCCCATTTTCCCACTGGGGTATTTCTCCTTTTTTCTTTTACTATAACTATGAAATAATTTTTATTATTCGTAATTGAAATTGTTTCTCAACTCTATGTATAAATTTAAATGGACATTAATATATTACTTTAAGTAAGCTCCATAGTTCACATTGTTTTGCTTTTTTTGTAAAGCTCTTCAGTTTTTAATAATTACATGAGGTCATGTATCCACTATTTCAGTATCATTCAGAGCAGTTTCACTTAACTATGTATGCTCCGTGCTCAACCTGTTCATCCTCCAACTCCCTGATCGCTGGCAATTAGTGACTTTCTGCTGTCTTCATAGTTTGACTTTTTAGACTGTGACAACATTGGCATAATGCAATATATAGATTGTTTTGGACTTGCTTCTTTCCCTTAACGATATGGATTTAAGGTGGTCCCATGTCTTCTCATGGCTTTATAGCTCATTTTTTAAAAAGCTTATTGAATATTATTCCTTTCTATGAGTCTAACACAAGGCTAATAGACTAAGGTAAGGACTGTCAATTTTTTCCACATGTAAATCTTTTTGAAAGTTTTCATCAAAGTCATTAGTTTATTTATTTGACTAATGAAAGGAAATCTTAGTTACTTCCATAATTTATTATTGTAAATACAGCTGTTATGAGTATTAATGTGCAAGCCTTTATACAGACATAAACTATTGATTCCTACATATATCTGATAATCTGAGCAACTACTTTGAAGAGAACTATAAGTAATACAACAACCACTGTTGATTTTTCTCTCATCTTGTTTTGAAATTCTGTATCAGTTTCATAGTTTTGTGTTGTTTTATTTTTGTTCTTTTCTATTTAAAATAAAATGTTTAAAAAAATTAAGACAAGAAAACAATAAGCTGTAACTTCTGAATTATAAGGTAAGGCAGTGTTTGGCCCTGTTAGAAAATGCAAAACTGTATTCCAACGTGCTTGTGTCCTTACAATTTTATACATGACTGAAATTCTACCTAATTTATAAGCTTTGACTAATTATTTAAAAGATAGACTTTGCTCACAGGAAAAGAAATAACAGAATTTAAACATGAATGGCACTCTAGGGAGAAATCACACTCTCCTCTTTTTCATGAATCATTACGTTTGGAAGCTCCTTTATTTATACTGTCTTTGTATAAGAAACTTCAGCAATTTCAGAAATCATGTACTCTCAATACAAAAACAAAGCACAGAAAATTAACAACTGAAACTACCAGACATCGATAGACAGCAAACACTATTTATTTGATTGCTTAATGGATGACGAGCTCAGCAACTTTAGAGGTGCAAGCGAGATCCACAAAAAAGCATGTTGATAAGAATTTGTCCTTCATGTATCACCTTGACAATGATTAAAATCAAAGCAAAAAAAAAAAAAAAAAGAAGAGGATTCTTGCTTTATCTGTAAGTACTATAGGATGGACGCCTTTAAACTGTAGGACATTGACAATGGCATGTGAGATTTTTGAGATTACATATAAAAACTCTTCCAAAATACACACATTCATAAATATTTACACACATACCTGGAGATACCTGCATGATATTTGATGCTCAAAGCATAGCTTTTAAAATAAAATACTCAAGATAGGGTTATTATTTGGAAATTAACATTGTTAAAAGTGTATGAAGTGCTCCTGGGCTACTGCTCAGGAAAGGTGGATGGATGTGGACATCTATCTCTCTTTCTGCCTATTTATATCTCTGTCTATCTATCTATATATATATCTTCGCACTCTATGTTGTAACTAGAATATAAGCATAAACGGAATATATGTATATATAAATATATATATGTAAATATATGAAGTGAAATATAACAATAGTATAATACTCAAATTTTAAAGGGTCATATTCTGCTATGCAATTAGGGTCATAAGTGGATTGGTTCACACTCTGTTTTGCACGGTAACTTTTCGCAAATTACCTCCATGTTGTTAAATGTTGGCTTCAGTGATAACATACTATTCTTTCTCTTCCGTATTAGTTATTCCTCATTCTTAAAGTCCAAAGAGCTAGTGTACTGCTAGGCACGAGTCTCCTACTTCCCCACTCCTTAAACCTGGGCCATGGAGAAAAGACTTTTGTCTTTCCGTCTTCTCTAGCAATACTCCCATCTCAGTGGTCTCCCGTGTTTCCTGTGACATTAAAATCCTATAAACTGAACTTCCAGTGTGATGCATTAACTTTGATTATTCTTTAATTATTCAGAACTCCCAGATCTTTATCTCTTTATCCCCACTTGCCTGCCTAATAATATCTTACACGAACATGACCAGACTATTCATTTCTCTGTTCCTTAACCTAAACTTCCATTAGCAATCTCCATATCAGACTGTGCCCACTCAATTATATGTAGATCAGAACAGATGACAGCTAAAAACATGAGTCATTCCTAGACCCTCTCCTGTTCACATTCTCTGTTTTATATGAAGTTACTATATTTTAGATCCTTTGTACTAGAATATTCCTATTTCTTCCCTTTTCTTCTGGTATCACCTTAATCTGAGACAGTCTAATATCTTCCTGGGATTAATATGATATTCTCCATTCTAGTATCTGCCTTTACCTCTACAGCTAATCATTCACATAGCAATATACGACCCTTGAAAGTTTGGGAATTATAATATTATTCTGCTTAATATTTTCTTTCATGACTGGCGGTAAAATTCATAATATCAGTACAAAATAAGAAAGTTGGGTGCTTTCACAGGGTAAAACAATCAATCTCCCTTTCCTACAGGGCTTCCACTCTAAGACAGAACAAACAGGCAACCAAGAATTTTCTGTCCCTTCATCGGGACATGTTAAATGCCCAGGTTAGATGAAGTGTGCAGCAAGAGGCTCCCACCAAGTCACTGGCCATTGTGCTTCTGTCAGTCTGGCATGGTAACAGCTGCCATTTATGTCTACCTGGGCGCACAGCGTTATTGCTTGTATGTTGTCTTTTCTAAACCATATTTACGGCCCCATTTGGTTTAGGATGACTGCAACACAACAGGGTTACTGCTCCAGCGACTTTGCATCAGCCTCTTTTTGGAGAGGTTGAATAAAACCCAGAAGACCAGGGTGTAAGGAGCAGAACACTCGTTCCAGAGATAGGAGGAATATGGGTGAGTCAAACTCCAAACACCGTTAAGTTAGAGCACGTTCCTTTGTCCCATAAGATGGCACTTAGAAAACACAAAAGTTAAAGAGCAAATGATGAAAAACATTAAGATTTATCACACAGCAAGATACTCTACACAGAAGGTGGCAGTTTGTAACTACACCGGTCAAAAATTCAGAAAGCCTTGTACCCTTGCAATCTATTTGCAGTGAAACCGAATTTTCCCAAGGAGATGGAGGGTATCCTAGCCAACATTCACAAATGCTGCTGTTCTGTCTTTCTCCTTCACCCATGTGGGCTTCAATACTACATCTATAGCTCACCAACGTAGGTACCCTTGGTCCTCAGACCTGGGGAGTGATTGTTCTCTATTTCTGCAGTGCCGCTCCACTTTTACTTCAGATCCAGAGGGATAACTTTCTCACCTCCATCACTGCTCATACCATTCAGTGAGGCTACCCTGGAAATGCTGTTAGAATACAATTCGTATTCACTTCCCTGATTATCATATATTGAAATATTCTAATTTATTTCATAATGTTGCAATATAGATTATACATGATTTTTACATATACATTATATGTTATATCAACTCCTTTTGTACCAAGGATTGAACTAAGGACCTTGCCCTTACCAGGCAGGCACTGTGCCACTGAGCTGTATCCATATATGGTTTCATCACATCCTATTTTAGAGTACCACAATTGAGTTCTTTCTTTTCCTACAATCATTTACTGCTTATTTCCTACTTGTAAAATCAAGCTTTAGGATGATTCAACATGGCTGACTAGAGGAGTCACGTTGGAGCTACTGAAAACACTAAAAACAAAGGTAATTGGAAGAAAGAGGGACATACATCCTGAGGTCAAAATCAATCTGAGCTAAGAGAATTGGAGATCCAACAAGGACTTGATAAAGTCATTATTCAGTGCACTGGACTTCCTGTGGGTCTCCCACCTAGACATGGAGCAGGTTCCCCATTCTGTGAAAGTTTCTCCAAAAAAACTGATGGGCTGAAATATTTCAGTCTCCTCAAAACACACAGGATAGATTTGGGATATAAGGTCACTCAACTATTTTGTCTTCTTGCAAAGAGGATACTGGAGACTGGCAGCAAATTTTGCCACTGCACCCAGGGATGAGTGAACAGAAAGTTGCTCCCTCCCAAATGGGCCACTATTTATTTATTTATTTTTATTTAATTTATTTATTTATTTATTCTTTCGTGTGTGTGTGTGTGTGTGTGTGTGTGTGTGTGATAGCAGATTATGGAAGCAGGATTCAAACAGGCTGCTCCAAGAAGTTAATGCTCCCCCTACCCTGCAACCAGAGGCACAAGCAGTCTCAGATGTGGCCTGACAAAGAGAGGGAAGACAGCATTCCTGCGTCCACCTTGCATCCAGAGCATGAAAAGAGAGAGAGGCGTGAAACACAGAAGGATGGCGGAGGAAGAGGTCCTGGAGAAGCCAGCGGTACACTGGACTGTGAGCACTCGCAGGCTGTCTCTGTCAGAAGGCACCGCAGCAGCACGGAGAGAGGTACTGAGACAAACAGGGTAAGCAGACATGGTGGGGCCATCTAGAAAGCTGCTAGCTGAAGACCCCAGACCCCACATCCCTGAGGCCAAGATCAGCCTCACACCCAAAACTAACACAGTACAGATGTGGTCTCTGACTTGGACTCTACTACAGAACTGTGGACTCCAGATGAATTTTATTTTCCCTTCTTTCTTTATTTCTTAGTTTCATTTTCTCTTTTCAGTCTTTCTTTTTCCTTTTGGAGGGAACTTGTTTAGGTTTTGATGTTTATTATTTGTTTTGTTTTGTCCATTCTGCTTTTTCCTTTTCTCAATTATCTTTCTATACTTTCTGATATTTACCTGTGAATGAACATTTTCCTTAGTATTTCTGGTTTGCTTCAATGTACTTTTCTTTTCTGCTTCATTGTTTCTCTCCTGTTGCCTTCTTGAGTTTTCCTCAGTGCGAGTGACCACCCTCTATCCTTCTACCTTTCTTCTATATTTCTCTTCAATTATTGCTGTTTTGCTGCCCATCCCTCTTAAGTCCCCCCACAGGATAAAGTTACTGTACCAAGGGGATAATCATACTGTATAAATTCTTGATTTATCTTGAATTTTGTTATACTACTGTAGAACTTTCTCCTATGTTTAAAGGTACCAAATTAACAGTTACCACCACTTGTCAGCTTCTACTCTGTGCCTGTATATTGTTCTTGCTAATTGTACTACTTTAGCCAGGATACCATACTTGATGTAATCAGTTATTCACCTTTGTATGACAAAACTGTGATTGTCTGGGGTCATAATCAACATCATAATCCAGCAGGAAACAATTGGGTATTGAGCCAAATAGGTAGCAAAGTCTCACGCCTAATAAGTTAGGAAGGCATGATCTTGAGACAAATAGAAATACCAAGAGCTAGCTACAGTGAAAAGACATCTTTGAGGAATACACATTTCTTAATAGTATTAAATAAAAAATAGGAAATGACAAGACACAGAAGCAAAATGCAACTCCAAACATCCAGCCCACTGAGGGCAAATCCAGGGTGTAATGAGTTAGAGGATATCCACAGCCACTCACCTAAATTTTTGAAAAGATAGCAGCAGAAGTAAAACAAAAACAAACAAAGAACCAGATGCATGAGGCTACAGAAAATATCAGATCAGAAAGTTTCTCAGATAAAAAAAAAACAGATGACACCCATTATTAAGGACTAGCTCAGTAAGTTGAGAAGATATATATATATATAGTAAAAAAGAGATTAGAGAAATGATGGAAATCATGAGCAATGAGCATAAGAAAGTAATGGCATTCATGAAACAGATCCAAGCAGTTAAAAGTTCCACTGCAAATTTGCAAAACCAAATGAAAGAATGAAAGGACACAATAGTAGATCTAGAGGACAGGAGTTTGGTGAGCAATTATGAAAAAAAGATACATTAAAAATAGCCAAGGACTATGAAATATTAATTGAATGGCTGAACAATGATGCGGTGGTGAATAATATAAGATTGATCAGAGTCAGTGGAAAAGCAGGCATCAGTGCAAATGACAAAACAGAACAAAATGTTCATAGAAGTAATGGCAGAACACTTCCCAAGTGTGAACAAAGAATTTGACATACAATAAGTGAAGCATATAGAACTGCAAATAGCCATGACCAAAATAACTCCACAGCAAGGTATATAATAATCAATATTTCAGAAATTCAGCATAATATAGAATATTAAAAGCTGTTAGAGAAAAGAAACAAATCATGTGTAAAGGAAAGCCCATCATAATCATAGCAGACTTCTCAATACAAAACCTTAAGTCAAGGAGAGGCTGGAGTGAAATATCTCAGTTCCCAAAAAAAAATCTTCAATCTATGTTGATGTGCTCTACAAAACAATCAGAATCAGCAGAGAAATCAGATACTTCCATGACAAAGAACAACTGAGTAGATTCATGTTCACCAAATAAGCCTTATAAAATGTTAAGGATATTTTAGAAATAGATAACTAAACTACAATTCAAGAAGACCAATAGAAAAAAGCTACCAGACAAGGCAAGCATTTAAAACAAGGAACCAACAGGAAATAATATGACAAGTGTAAGTCAATAAATATCAGTTACAGTCATTAATATTAATGGTTTTAATTGACAAATCAAAAGAAACAGCCTGGCAGCATGGATCAATAAGCCAGGTCCAGTAACATGCTACACATAGGAAGTATATGTAACTCAAAAAGAAATTCATGACTGGAAGTAAAAGGAGAGGAAACAATACTGCATGTAACAGGAACTCAGAATGAAGCAGAAGCAGCTCTTTTATTTGCAGACAATGGGAACTTCAGTCCAAGACTGATTAAAAGAGGTAAAGAAAGTCACTAAATACTTGTTAAGGGAAGACTCCAAGAAGACAAGATAAAAATTATAAATACATATGCACAAAATACTTGTGTTGAACTAGACAAGAGAAATAAATAAAAAGAATAAAGATAGGAAAGAAAGAAGTTAAGTTATCATTATTTGCAAAATATATGATACTTTACAGAGAAGACCCCACAAACTCCATTTGCAATCAAGATACCTATTACATACCTCACAGAACTAGTGCAAACTTTACTAACATTTATGTGGAAGAAGAATTTGATATTTAATAATAAAATTCAGTAGTATATCTGGATACAAATTTGACACTAAAAGTCAATAACATTCCTATAGTCAAACAAAAAACTCACTGAGAGACAATTAGTAAAACAACATCTTTGAAAATAGTATAAAAATGAAATACTTCAGAATCAATAAAAAGAAGAAAAAGTTCTTTATATTGAAAACTATAATATTCTAAGTACAGGAGTTGAAAAGGATGTCGGAAAATGTAAAGATAGCCATTTTTCTTGGGTAAGAAGAACCAACAGTAAAAATGTGCATACCTCTGGAATTGTAATACAGATTTAATTCAACCCCAATCAAGATACCTATAACATTATCTCACAGAACTAGTGAAAACATTACTAACACTTATTTGTAATCAAGAAAAGACCCAGAATATCTAAAACAATGCTGGGGCCCAAAGACAAGGCAGGGGGCATCACAATCCCTGACTTTAGATTATAACACAGAATCATTTTGGTAAAAACAGAATGGCAGAGGTGGAGAGAAAAACAAACCCAAAGATCAATAGAACAACTCTTCTACAAAAAAAAAAGACTGAAAAAAGAATACGAAACAAAGTAATACATAAAAAGAGAAAGAAGAAAAACTAAAACTTCCTCTGGTGGCCACAATTACAAACTCACCCACCTTATCTTCAATGAGAGGGCCAAACACCCTTACAGTAAGAAAGTAGCATCTAATAAATGGTGCTAAAAAATACTGGCTTGCTGTAACCAAAAGTAGACCCATGCTGTGGACTAAAAGCAGATCCATGTCCCTCAGCATACACTAAACTAAAATCAAAATGGATCAAAGATCTAAGTATTAAAAAAGAAACCCTAATTCTGATGTAAAAAATAGGGAGAACCATTGAGGATAATAGGTAGTCAAAGACTAAATTAGCAAAACTCCAACTGCACAAGAACTATTACAAAACATCAACAACTGTGATCTCATCCTGTTAAAAAGCTTCTACATAGCAAAAGAAATCAATAAGAGAATAAAGAGAACCCACAGACTGGGAAGAACTTTGAAGCTGTTCCTCAGACCAAAGACTGATATTTAGAATATATAAAGAACTATAAAGAATCAAGCCCACCCAATTTACAGAGCCAAACTGACATTGTGCATCTGAGATGAATACACATTTCTTAGATAAAGAAATGTAAATGTCAAATAGATGAAAAAATGTTCAGCATCATTACTGATTACAGAGATGGAAATTAAAACAAGCCTAAAATTCCATCTTGCTCCAGAACAAATGGCTTTTATCAAGAAATCAACCAATAACAAATGCTGGAGGGGCTGTGGGGAAAAAAGGAACCCGTCTCCACTATGGGTGGGAGTGCAGACTCATGCAAACACTGTGGAAATCAGTGTCAAGATTCTTTAAAGAAATGCATTACTGGGGCTTCCATTTTACTCATCTGAGCACCTGCTGGGTAACATCCTGAAAGAATTAAAAGCGTCATATTATAATAATATATTTGCACAGTAATATTCATAGCAGCACACTTTGTAGTAGCTAAATCTTGGAAACAGCCTAAATATCCAACAGCTGGGGAGTGGTTAAAGAAAATGTGAGATATTTGTACACTTGATTATTATTACTCTGCCATAAAAAAGGATAAAATTGAGACATTTATAGGTATATGGATGCAAGGAGAAATCACTCTCTTAAGTCAAATAAATTGGACACCATGTGTGAATATCATATTATTTCTTTGTTGTGCGAAACTGAAAGTTTAAATAAGGACTAAAATGTTATATACTGTGAAATAGGAATCCAATGTTCAAATCAGAAGGAGGACAAAAGAGGGGGAGGAAGAAAAGAAAAAAAGAGCAAAAAAACTGATAAGAGGAAGATAAACTGGAAACAAAAATTTTTAACTGTTTTAAATATGTAAAAGGGAGGTGAGGGGAATCGGAAAAAGGACCCAGTTGTAGCATATACAGATAAAATTGCATGTCATGAATGCTATCATTAGGTATATGTAAACTGTACCAATAAACTTAATTCGTGATTACAAAAATCAAACTTTACAAACAGTGAGAATTTATTTTTGTGGATAATGTCATTTTCAAAAATTTCTATAATGACATCAGGTTATCTACAACATTTCTTACATAATGATTGCAAAAAATCACTTATTAACTTTTTAAGTATATGTAATAAAAAGTTCTCTAAAATATCCTGAGCAAAATATGTAAAACTGTAGCTACTGAATGATCCATGTATCATCAATGATATTTGTACATGTGCAGGAATAAATTTATGCCAGGTGTGTGATTTTAATTTGCGTGTGTGTGTGTGTGTGTGTGTGTGTGTGTGTGCGTGCATGTTTATGTGTGTTCAGTAGAAATTAGAAAGGAAGCATTCTAGTGTGTTTCTTCCTACAAGTGAATTGTTTGAAGACTTGTTTTCTTAGTAATCCTGCAATATTAAATTATCCAGAGTGAATATTAATTTAATAACTATCAAATATAAATTTTAAGTAATAAAATGGCATGACTTCCCAGTCAGTAATCTCTCTGATATTCATACTCCGAGATTCTAACTCAGACATGTAACATTCAGAGACTGCGGTAAGCCAGTGTAAGGGAACTTAAATGACTTTCTCCAAATAGCTAAGAACCTGGCTTACTTTTTATCAATAACTCTAACGTGTCTGTCACTTATTTTCTCAAGAAAACATTAGGGCTACTGATGGCCTTTTGTGGGACTATCTTGATTTTCTTTTCTCATTAATTAAGAAAAAACCTTTTCTTTATGATGGTTTATATTCCCAGGGATTATACTATGTGATGAAACCAAGAATTGATAGCTAATTTTACTGTGTCAAAATTTGATGACTGAAAAGATGTATATAGTAAAATTTTGTGACATTAAATAGAAAAGACAGTTGCATATTGTGTGCATGTACATAAAATGCAAGACTGGACATGTTAGGCAGAACCCATAAACATCATGTCAGATTGGGTGCAGAATTCTCCTACGAAAAAGCTCTAAAATTACTATTCCTGAAAAGGGGGAAAAAGAGCATCCCAGGGAGTCTTCAGTAGGATATCAAGGCACAGTCACTAAATATGTATGCTAATGATAGTAAAGGGGAATCTGACTGTTGAATTATTTAGGGTATGTCAAGTTATTTATGTTATACTGAACTTACAATAACTTTTTTGTTTTTGTTTTTGCTTTTAACTACCAATCAGTAAGTTCTATCATGTCTTTCTTCCTATCAGCCTATATTGTACCATACTAATTTAAATATATCTTAAAAATTATCTCATACTATACTACAAATTTATGCCAATGTGACTTTTGTATTTTTGAGCTAAATTACTTAGCCATTGTAATGTCAGAGGAAACATAAACGTAGTGAATTACACTAATTTGAATTTCAGTCACATGATACAAGATTCAGTTCAACTTTACTTTCTACTCCATTGTTCTCTTACTCATATTGGATTTCAATTTCATTTACTTAGAAAACCCCAATTTTCTCTAAAACCAATACTCCATTTACAGAAGTAGAAGTTATGAATAAAAGGATTAGATATTTGTTCAGGTCAAAAATACTGGACAGTATCGAAATTGCATGTGAGTACATCTCTGCTCACATTTACAGCATTACATGTACTGAAATTAAGATATATAAACTGTAACTGTTCAGACTCCGGTAATTTAATTAACTTTTCCTTATTTTATGCTTCGATATCTCTTTGAAATTCCTTCATAACACTTTCCATATTTTATTTGCTTTATGAGGATAAGGCACATTGATTGGAACTCTACGTGCCAATCACTGTGTTGATTTCTTAACAAAAAGTGACCCTTACTTTCTCATTGAACTCCAGCACTAACTCTAAACTTAGTGCTAATCATGCTCATGTAAACTGAAATGTCAGAGAATTATATGTGTTTCCAAATCACAGTCAAATTATGGAGGGCTTGAAATCAAACGAGATGTATTCAAATTGATTCAATTCATGACTTTCCTATATTTCCATCAAAAGCTTTATCACTAGACTATGTGCTACATGAACTTACCAATATCTACTTCCTGAGCACATCTGTGTGTGTATATATGTATGTGATTAACTCCAGAGAATTGTCACAGTGTACTGGCATTATATCATCATGCATCCCAGGCCTTCCTAAAGATATTTTCCTACCAGACTGTACATGCTTATAGAGTATTGACTGGAAACTATGGTTCATATGTATTACTAATACAGAAAAATATTTTCTGTATTATGATTTTTAAAAAATCTAATTTATTTGACTCCCCAATTGACTTCATAGAATCAGAAAATCCATTCCACTTTTCAGAACTAATCTGTATGCTAATTAATGAATATATAAAATACAGAAAACAGAGTAGCAGGCATCTAAATTAAGACCACTTGCAATTATTTAAAGCACAAATCTGATACACAGTAAGACTTCCCTTTTCTTTTATGGAATATTTGCAAAGCAAAATATCACTGTCAAGAAATTCAACCAATACACATACAAAATTATTTCTTAAATATATACTATACAAAATGTTAAAACAGAGCCCAAGTATTTTAAAAAGACATTTATTGAGACAAAACACATTGAAACACACTGATATATTTACATATGCACTTTTAAAAGGTTCAGAAAAGATCCACAGGGTAATACACAGGTTTCTTTTAGAACTACCAAAGTATTTTTACTACGTTTAAATGAAAACAGTAGCCAAAACAAGTCAAAGCAAAATAAAACTTTGAAATGAAATGCAATTTATTTCCTCTGATGTATGCAGCAATCTTTTCAAAGATAAGTTCATCTGACATAACATTTTAGAAAGAAAAGGAAATCATTGTAAGACCACTAACATTATCTGGCAAACTAAGAAACAGATCTAATGTTTCAAACTTTTCTTTGGATTTTTCCATTAATTTTTATGTATTTCATACAGGAGCATACAATTAATTTATAAGAGGAAAATATAAATGCATCTTTAAATTTGCAATTTAAATACAACTTTACTAAATTCAATCTGACTTTGTTTGTGAACATATGTATGTTCCACTTATATTAATGTAAAAACCTTATGACAGTAGGCAGAAAGGGCATGGATTTGCTCTTGACTGAGATAAATTTTAAAGGTAAGCTTTTCCCCTCTACTTAGCTTTGCAGTTACCAGAAGGCATCAAATAAGATCACATCTTTCTGTAGAAACATGTCATAAATATTTTTCATAAAGTATTTGTAATCCTCAAAAACAGATGGCTGTTACATAAAAATCATCAGCTAAGGTTTTGCTGACAGAATCATATTAAAGAACTTCAACTGGGCTTGGCACTGCACAATCAGATGAATTCTATTAATCATTCACAGCTGGCTGAGTTTTTGATAGCTAGATCTTGCGAGACATAATAGACTTCCCTTGTTCTTCCCCTGACTCATAAAACCTAAATGAAGCGAAATAGGCTGTTGGGGGTTGAGGGACACAATACTAGACTAACATTAAGGAAGGAGAAATGTGAAGGATTTAGTTTAATCTTATAATATGGGGAAATGGAAATATTACTAAAAGCCATAGACAGGAAGATCTTTCAGGAGATTGGTGTACCAGGTAAAAGGAACACCCATCTCAATAATGACAGGGCACAAAGACACTGTCATCCCTTTTCCCATCCCTTCCCATGCCTTCACCTTGGCAAATGATATTCCGTTATCTAAATGATGTGGGTGTTTGGTTTTCATTATTGACTTTTGGAAATTTTTGGAGGTTCTTTCACTTCACATTCCTAAATCTCAACCTGGGCTTTCGTGATTTTACTATAATCTTTACACAGATATACAAATATTTATCACTTGTCACTTTTTATTACCTAGAAAATAAGAGAAATCTATCATTTCCAATCAATTTCCTGAGCATAAAATCATCAAAGCTACAGAAGCTGTGTGTCCTGATGTGATAACAAGGAAACTAGCAGATTTAAATTACTCTATAAAGTGGTAAATTCTGTCCCATAGCTATCATTTGTGATCTCTTCCATTTATTTTTGATGTATTTTCTGATTCCCCTCAAATCAATGTCACCAAGAATTATTTCAAATTGTTTATTTCTATATTATAAGTTCGGGTTGAAAAAACAGTATTTGCCAAACAATATAGTCTCAGAAAATAGAAGCTCAAGGAATTTATTATCAATGCTACACTATATACCAATAAAGGTATTCTTACAGTGTAGAATGCATACTCTGAAATGCCAGATAGCCTATGGCCATCCCATCCTGAACACACTCAATCTCTGAATTACCAGATATCCCCTCCTTTAATGACACACCCACTGAAGGACTACTAGGATTTGAGGATCTTCTGCTCAAAATAACGACCCATGTTTGTTTGCTTGTTTTCTTGTTATTCTGCGCATTTCATTTATAAACCCTCAATGACTAGTTTTATATAGTATGCCTTGTTCATAAGAGTACTGTCATTTTGCTGCTACACCGTACAGTACAGTACTGCTTTATGTTCTGTTATTCATTACACATTGCACGTAAAAGTTATTCAAGTAAAAGTTAATGCGCCAAGCTGGAGTTTCATCTGACCATTTTTTTTCTAAATATTGTAATGTACATGATCTATATAATTCTTTGTTTAGGAACCAGTTTTCTTAATAATCAAGTCACAGCAGAGCACAGGGAGGATCAACTATAATTTTTCTTTCTACACATCACTCATTGGTCCAACATACTTTTGTATCTGTCATATATAAAGCATTATGTTAGGTCCTTCAAGTTTCGTATGCCATGTCTAAAATGGATGCTGTGTTGCTTTGGGGGATATTTTTGCAAAGGGAAAAATATAACACAGGACACATATTTTATATGAATATTAATAATAGTCATCCAAAGAACAATCTACAAGGGAGTGTAGGAAATCTGTCCATACACGAAGACCAAGGAATCCAGCTGAGGGCCTGAATCCTACAGAAATGTCCTGCATGAGTCCAGCTGAAGACCTAGAGCCCATAGCAATTCCACCTGCAGGCCCACAGCCCATAACAATATCTCATGCAGGCCTGTTTCACGGATCTGTGTTGGGAAGGCCCAAAGGTGAGTGGTGGAATCTAGGAAGTCTGTGCCAGCGGGATGACGGATCTGAGCCAGGGTGTGATGTTCAGAAGAGCCAGAACTCCCCCAAAAGTTACCACAGCCATCCTCAGCAAGAGTGAGGTCCTGAGCTCTTCTGATGATCAATACGGCTGAGTTCCCATCAGGGAAGCCAAGGCAGCAAGCTTCCCCAGAAGATCGGCAGTGCACCATCTTCCCCTCCAGAGCCAGGAAGCAATGCTAAAAGTGAGGACCAGAGCTCCCCGAAAGTGAACGTCAGCCATTCTCAGGGCCAATGAGGTCCCAATCTACTCAGAGGGTGAAAACAGCCAAGTTCATCAGGAAAGCCAGCATGACGAGTTTCTCCTAAACAACCAACAGCTCCTTACAGCTTCCACCAGCCCCCAACAGCCTCCTTATTCTTCTCCAGTTCTGCCTCTTATGCTGCTGGCAACAGTCCTCAGGTGGGCCACCCACACCCAGCACCACGCTTCCCCAGTTCACCTGGGGGTTATAAATTGACCACCAGTTGTCAATGCACTACAGATGCCTTTATGTAGAAGAGTTCAGAGGCAGATGAAAAAGGAAATCAAACATTACAGAAATATTTTGCCTTTTAGTTTTGAAAATGTAGTCCAAATTTTGTGCAAGAACTATTGTATTTTAGATCTGAAAGTAGTAGCGATTTGCTAATTCATATCCATTGAGAATTCAGAAATTCAAACACCGAAAAAATTTTGGAAGATCTCTTAATTTTCACATGAATGCACTTTAAAAGTGCTTACATATCAGTTTATTTCTTTTAGTAACTAGAAAAGAAAACTAGGTAGACAAAGTGAAGGATAGATGACAAAAGGTGAAATAATAATAATATAGTTTCTATATTATAAACAACAAAAAGTTACCAAACAATAAGTTACTTAAGAATTTTTGCAATCATCTAAATACAAATCCCATTATTTCTACGTAATTTGGAATTTTAAATTTAAAACTTCTGTCCTGCAAGAGTGCCTTTCAGATAATTACTCAAAATTTAATAAGTTTAGAAATGAATGAATGCATTATGAATGTGCTCCCATTATTCATTCTTTGTAGAAATTCTGAATAAAACATAACGCAGCTTACACCTTCAATATAGCCCAAACTTATCACATTGAATCAAACCTGCAGTTGTTTTACATAGGTTCCCTAGAGAAAACATTCAGAAAACACATATTAAGAGCCTAGAATGAGCCAGGCATAACACTAAAGGGGAAAAAAGTGAAATATTAGCATGAGATTTTTCTATCCTTGAACAGCTCATGAAAAAATCAAGCAGACATAAAAGTAAACACAATTATTTGAAAGCGTAATGCCTGATTCAGTTCCCTCTAGAGAGTATGGTTTCTGCCTTTATCAATAGTTCTCACAAGTCTAGATTTACAAATTAAATCTTGTTCATGTCACATTTACATGATCTGCTACAACTGCATACATCTGTTTGAATTTACAATTGCAAATATTTCAAGAACGCTTAGGCAAAAATCATCTCATCACCCTAATAGTCATTTATCTTACTGCTCTGATCAATGTACATGACACAATTACCAATGCCAGCAGCTCAAGTCTTGCTCATTGAAAAGGTACAACTAACAAACATGAATTTTGACCTTCTCTCTTCTCTTTCTATACCTATCATTTACGTGGGTGAGAACTTGATTATCTTTCGCCTGAATTAGAGCTAAACTCTACCTAATATTTCTTTGCCTCACATTCCAGAAGGTACTCCAGAAAATCAGAATTAAATAACCAAATATATATATTATTTTAATTTAATTAGTGTTAATAAACTGCAGTGTGTTAGAGGTCAACAGCACCTAAGAGAGTTGTTTGTGAACCCAGGAAGTTGACCCCAGGAAGGTGGGACTAGAATGTCATACTCAAAAGATTTTATGCAGTATTTCATTGTATTCTGAGTCTGGCTCCAAAATAGGAAAAACATAAATGAATAATATGAGACTTAAAATTAACATTAATCTTGTTCTTATCTATAACTCTCCAGAAGATGTGTCCACTGCATGTGTGACAAACAGGTGCTAATAAAAATTTACATTAATCTTGCTCTGGATGATGGGACTGTAATTCTACTTTAATGAGGTCTGAATCTCAGACAAACTGACCTATTACCTCTGTCCCTAAAGAGCACTTGCTTATTTTATCCCATGCTTTAAGTTTTGTGGTCTTTTGCACTTACGTATAAGGGAATTCGTTGCACTTTAACGGATGGTTCTATATCTAGTTAGACAGCAGGTCAACAACCAGGATTTAGTTTCTTTCATTGTTCTCCATTTCTTCTCTCAAAGGACTTAGAGAGGGCAGCCTGCCTTCATTCAAGAATCGATCAATAATTGCCAGTGATTGAATCGTACTAAAATATTCAGTCATTCTTTCAAAACAGCCATTGTAATTTTAAATTAACATCACTTAACATATAATCATCGAGCTCTTCCAGAGGTAGGGAGTCTCAATAAAGATACTGTTTAGCACAATAATTTTCTAGTTCATTGCTATACTTTAACTGCTCTTTGTTTTTGTTTTTGTCTTTTTGAGACAGGGTCTCACTTTGCAGTTCAGGCTGACCTCGAGCTCACTTTCTAGCTCAGGCTGGCCTTGAACTCACAACGATCCTCCTGCCTCAGCTTCCCGAGTGCTAGGATTACAGGCATGCACCACCATGCCTGGCTATATTTTAACTGCTCTTAACATACCTTTAAACCCTCATTTTGTTATACAAATGATACCTGTCATCATATACCTGGATATTTCCAGTATAAATGACAAAGCAAGATGTAATCAATATTTTAATATTCTTCTTATTGTTTTTTTATGCGTGATCAACCTTGAAATATCTCTGCAGTCCTCAGTTCAAAATTGTTGTAATAGTCTGTTAAAAACCCGTTATACTATACCTGATTTGATGGTCTAGTGTCAACTTTTATATTGATGACAGATATAAGGTCATCACAGTAAGAGTATCTGTCTGTCTGTCTATCTATCTGAGAGGAGGAGACAGAAAGAGACAGATACAGAGCAAGAGATGGGGACCTTATTTCCTAATTTTCCATTGTGAATTTTATATAATAAATTCAATATACTCAAGCTATTTCAGTATCTTTTGTATTTTGAAAACCAACAGGCAATAAAAGTGGTCCCAGAAGGTTACTCCTTAGACTTTGCTCACATAAGCCCAATGTATAAATAAAATACATTAATATAGTGTTTAAAACACTGGAAATGAACAAGGACATAAAGTGATAGATAGATGATAGATAGATGGATAGGTAGATAGATAGGTAAGAGATAATGATAGATATGCGTATTTTCACTTTTTGAGGCTGTATCAAAGGCAAAACATTAAAAACTCCTCAAACTTCTGAGAAAGTTGGGATTTAAAATCCCATGCCATATTGATACCATGAGCCTTTGTTAAACATTTAAAAAAAACTCATCACATAGAAAAAAAAATGCATTTTTCTCCATTTCCCCCTCCCTTTGCTAGATTTTTTTCACGTTAGATTTTTTCACACACACAAATTTAAACGTTTAAACATGTTAGATATTTTTCACGTTAGTTTTTTTCACACATGCAAATTTAAACCTTTAAAGTATTAAATATAGTAATCTCTATATATTTAATCATCAATTTGATGAAAATAAAGCCCCTTATGCATCTCAGAGGTTAGCTGAAGATTCCCCAGAGCGTTGCTCCATTGATCTCCATCTATCAATCTTTCAATCTAACTCTTTATCAATCTCCCTAGCGTCTATCAATACATCACTGTTACAGTTGATACATTGTGTCAACTTGGGGAGTCTAGAGGTTTGGCTAAGTAACTCAGCAGTTGTAAATCTTGGGATAAAAAGGACATGCCCTTACCCTTCTGGGATGTTGTTTATTGTGTTAATTTGGGAAGTTTAAAAGGTTAACTATATGATTCAGAAGGAAGCCAGGGGGCTTACTTTGTACATATATCCTGGGCCTGTGGAAGAGTAGGGCATGGAGACTGTGTGAGAGCTACACGCCCCCTGGGTGGGGGTAGGCTGTTTACAATGTAAGGGAAGGAAGGAGGGTGCTTACAGCCACTCCTCCTTTTTGCTGGTTGCTTTTGCTGTGCTCTGCTGCCATGAACAGTTTGCCCTCTGCCATGTGCCACTCTGCCTCAGAGCCACCCAAATATGGACTGAAACCTCCACAAACTGTAAGCTAAATAAACCTTTCCTTCCTTCATTTTAGGTGTTGGGTATTTTGTCTCAGCAACAAGAGAACAGTAACCAAGACAATCACCCATTTATCTGTACTTGCATATTACAGTGAAGTTAAGATCAGACAGAATACTGTATCTTACCAGAAGAGTTACAGGAGTAATGGAGAGAAACTGTTTAAAATCCTGTAAAATCTGGAAGAAAATTCAATTTTAGAGACTACCAATTTACATTACCCTCAGAAGTCTTCAATACCCTTTTCCCTGAAACTTCACAATGATGAGTCTTTGGTTTAATTAAAATCTTTGTCATTCTTGTAGGTGAAATAAAAGTAATACTTTAATTATATTGTCTAATGAGACCTGAACTATTTTTCATTCTATTCAGGCTTATGCAATGCTCTTATGACAATAATGGTAAAATTATGTCATTATGCTGTACTTATATTAACTTTACTACATGTGACAAAGAGAAGGTTCTTAAATATTTTATTGCAAAGAATTAAAATAGGATTTGAGTAATCACAGAGGACTCTGAACAGATATAGGTGAATTAACAAAGTATAAATTCCAGATATAAAACAGGAACATAATTTATTCACTATAGTTAAAAATCAATGTCAAAAAGATCAAGTGTTACATACCTACAAGTGAGCATAGCAGATAGAAATTACTGTAGAAATAAATCACACTGTGTATAAGAAGAAAAAAGTGTAATCAGAAAATTACAGTTTTTCATGTTAAGCTAGCAACTTGTTCCTATGTATGAAGAGTACGATTATTTTCCCATGGGATTGAAAAGTCATTAGGTGTCTTGAATTGGTTCACATTTTTGTGTTATTTCCTTTTTGCTGAAAATAATTCCATCCTCATTAATTTATTTAATTATACTAGAATTGCAATGAATTGTTGATTTCTTTTAAAATACCTTTGTACTTTTGTTTTTCCTTCACTTTTAAAAAGTTATCTGGAGGTCATAACCCATTAATTCAAGGGTAGTGTTTCAAAATATACTTCTAAAAGTACAGAAAGCATCTCTCTCATGTTTCACAAGCCACTAGTTTTATCTGATCTTGAACAATGCTATCCTCCGAGCTTTGTTTTCCTCAAGTGAAACTATCTTACAATGATGATCTCACTGTTTCTTAGAATAAACGAAATAATGTGACTCTCAGATCTAGATTCTATTAGCATGACTTGGTGTTAGCAATTTATTAACACTGTAGGGTGTTTAGTGTGTGGGTTACTGTTCCTGAATGATCTTCCTCATGCTAGACAGATTTCTAACTCTACCAGCAGCATGTGGTCAGGTTAGTCATAACTATCTTCAGAATTTTATTGCAAGTGTGAAACTTTGGGTTCTGAATCATTTACTGTGGACATGATTTACATGTTGGTGTCTTATTCAAAGCACTTTTAGTTTATGTTGTGATATGGGGCATCTAATTATGTTTGGCACAAAATATGAATAGACTCTTTGGAGAGAAGAAATGAGTTTCATCCTCTGGTTGATTTAATACATTTGCATGTAGCTGCACCTTAAATAGGGAAGAATGTTGCTGTCTGCCTCATACTGGGGTCAAAATTACAGTAAAGAGAAAAAGGGCTGGGGTCTTTCATTCGAATGGGCTGCTTCACAGAGGTGACTTCATTTGTTAGGGAGAAAATGTTTGAATTTTGGAGAATGTCTAGTGCCTCAAGTACATTCTCAAGCCTATACAGCAATCCTTAATGATTTTGTGTAATAAATTAAGATTCAGAGAATATATATACATATATAATCTCTTGAAAACCTGATATAGGACATTTAGCACTTGTGTAATCAACTCATTTACTTCTGAGCCTGAGTTTTTTGTGATTTGAACATAGCAAATACTACATAGACTTACTTTTTAGATCATATAACTTCAACAAAGCACATGACGCAAAGTTTTACAGATTGAAAGGCATCAAGTTCTGTTTTTCCTTCCTTTTTGTGGTCTTGGGGATTGAACTTTCACACTGAGCTACATCCTCAATCATTTTTTAATTAAATATTCTGATGCAAGGTCTCAATGAGTCACTAAGTTGTCGATGCTGGGCTCAGAATTGCAATCCTCCTGCCTCAGCCTCCCAGAGTGCTTGATGAAAGTATATCTCTCTTTAAATTTTGTCTTAAAAATGGGATTCATGTCCTTTTAAAAGTCTAACAAATAATCCTAAAACTTATTTTGCTTTGAATTTTAAAATAATTTCATTGTCAATAGTGATGTTATACAGAACTGTATAGTAAAGTTTAAAGCTAACACATAATAATATTAATAATCCAGTAACAATGATGACAATTTCCTGCTGTAAGGAAAAAAAATAAGCTGACTATTCTTTAAAATGTTAAATGAAATCTTAAAAAGTGTCCTCTCAAAACCCAAATCTAAATTAAAATAAATCAAATAATAAATATACCTGTCAAAATAAATGGGATGAGTTTATAAAGTATGAAATTGTATACTTTTTTAACAAAAATTTGTTCAGAATGTTAGAATGACAGCAATTTTAGAGAAATAAAGTTATAAAATTTAATAAATTCAAATCTAAATTTTAAAAGTGATGAAGCAAAAAGCAATAGAACTGATAAGTAAATAAAAGTCTTGTTTAGCCAACGATAAAGGTAAATAAATGATTACATAATATAATTTAAACAACATACAGCAAACATACACATAAATGCAGCAAACATACACATAAATGAAAATAATAAGCAAACTAATCACATATAAAAAGATATCACCTGAGACTGTATGCCTTCATCTAAATAATAGCTCAGCAGCACAAGCGCCTGCCTGGCAAGCACAAGGTCCTGAGTTTGATTCCCGGTACAAAAAAATAAAAAGAAATTACAGACCACTTCGAAAAGATAGAGCAACAAACTGAATATCCCAAGAGATAGAAGAGTAAAGCACAGTAGTCATTAAAAGTAGAAATAAAGTTATCAACAAGACATTCCACAGACATCCATCAAATGTAAAAAGAGTAGTAAGTTTCCAAGCCAATGCAAAGAAAAATAATATTGTATTCTAATGTTAATTTCATACCAAAATCCAGTCAAGGTTGAGCAATCTGATGTACACAGAGTTATCATACACATACCCTGAGACACACACATTTTAGTTTCTCTCTCATCATATAAAGAATGGTTATGTTATGTAGAACAAAAATATGTAATGACCAGTTTATAATAGAACATTACTCTTTGCTCCATAAAAATATCAGGTTTCTTTCTTTCATAAAATTAACTAAGTTGTGAGGGAAGAGGTTGGCAGGGATGTTCTTCTTCAGCAGCCCCCCAAAACACAGGATATTGGTGGCTAAGCTTAGCCAACTGGCGATTGGAAAGACCATGGGTGCAGCACCATGCGTGGGGATTTCATGAGGCAGGCCTGGAGAAATCACGTGAATCCCCTTCACATCACACTGGGTAAAGGGAAATCACTTCACAGTCCTATTCTGCAATGGAGACGAGCAGTGTGGCTTCTCCGAGGTCGGCAGCTTTCCATCAGCAACTTAATACCAAGGAACATAGAGTAAATATTTTAGGGTCAAATTTTGCTTCTTTCTCAGAGTTATGGTAATGATTAGATAAATTAATGCCTGTCAAGGGATGAGAATAGAACCTGGCAGATGGAAATCTTACACTAAGATTTTGATTTTGTCGTCCTTTTGTCCCTTCATTTTTTTTGCATTCTCCTTCTACATTGATGCCATTGCTTCTCCTGTGTATAACATTATTTATTTATTATTATGTCTTGGTTTTTTCAGAGTCTCACTGTGTAGTTCAGGCTGACCTTGAACTCATAGTGAGTCTCATTCTCCTGACTGCTGGCATCATAGGTGTGTGTCACCACATCCAGGTGTATGTTTAACTTTGAAATCTTTAAATTATAATTGCAGAAATATCTTACAATTGGAGAAATGAACCATGAGAAAGCAATATAACAATGGCTGAGGGAAGCCGTGAATTGTCACATTTTCAAAGTTATTGGAATTAACATCTTGGTAACATCAAACACCGCATACATTCTTTCATTTGTTATTCTATGATCAGCCATTTTTTTTTCCTTGTGGTTTGTTTCCATCAAACACAGAAACTAATGCAGTTATCCCAGGATAACTAAGGATATTTAGGAAAAAGATAAGAAGCAAGGACATTTGTTTCTGTACATTTTGTCACACAAGAACACTAAGCAGTAACTCTGGGGAAATTTTCTTAACCTCATTTGTCAGAATTGCATCACGTTTTCTCTTGTAAATTAATTACTGAAAGAAGAGGAAGAACTGGCATGGTTAATTTAAGCAATAAGGATTTAGCTCTGGAGTTAGGGGTCGGGTGATCTTCATTAATCATAGGACCAAGAAGAGGAAGCTTTCCCTACTAGGTACCATCAACAAACAAGAAAAGAGAGAGGATTCACAGCTCTTTCTGCCAGTTTCTGCCTCCAGTGCTGATTTTATGCCTAGGTTACAAAAAGGTCCATTAACTGGGATTGTCATTGTCATTTATTATCTCAAGATTTATGAGTTACATTATCATAATTGTATACATGTATACAGTGTGCAATTATCAAATCAGAGTATTTAACGTTTCCAGGTCCTTCAATGCTTTTAAATTTTTGACTGGCATGTAATAATTGTATATATTCATAAGGTAGAGTATAATATTTCAATATATGTATGTATTCCATACTGATCAAATCAGAGTAATGAGCACTTCCATCTCATTATCATTATTTCACTGAGAACCTTAAAGTTCCTAAATTCTAGTTACACATAAATTATGTAATAGCTTTTTATGGACTGCAGTGCTGAAGGAGAACACATTTACATTTGTATCTGTGTTTTCCGATTTGTTACCTGACCTCCAACTACCCTCTTTCTCAACCTCCAGTAACTACTCTTCTGCATTCATAATTATTTTATTGCATCCTCCTACCAAAGAAGACACACTCTGTCTTCCTATGTCTGATAGTTCTCTTAATTAAACATCTTCCAGGTCTGCCTATTTTCCCTCTTATGAAAAGATATTCCTTTTGAGGACAGAATAATATTCCATTATGCAGATATACCCCTTTTTCTTTATCCATTTACCTTTTGAAAAACTTTGTTTTCTGCGTCTATCATGTGCTCTGGCAATAGGGAATATATTACTGACATTTTTCCAAATAGACAAGTTCATTTATTTCCATTACAAAAGCTTCAGTATATTGAAAAATACCTGGATCATGAGTGCCTAGTAATTTTCCACTAGCTTCACATCAAATAACACATAGAGTTTTGCACTAACAGGATCTTTTGAATGGTCCTTTATGTTATCTCTTTCAGATCTTTGATCAAATACCATATTGTCAGTGAACTTTTTGTGTCTACATGTGTTGGAAATCCCAGTGCCTTCCAGACTTAACTATCCCTTTCATATTTTATGTTTGCCCTAAAAATTATCACTATCTGACATATTCTGAGTAGAACACTAAATGTTCAGGCCCAAAATAGCACAAATTTTAAAATGTTTTCTAAGCTCTCATTTCCAGGCACTGAACAATATCTGCTACATGTTAAAAATTTATTATACACTGATTGAATGAGTAAATGAACATATTTATGATTTACATAAAAAGTCAAACACTATAACAATGAACAAAGATTATATAATTTCCTAATATAAAGCCATATAATACAGATTGCATAGCATAAGAAAGATTGTATACCATGAGAGAGATTTTACATTATGAAATAAGTACAGGGTGTAGGGTTTAAAGACTTAAAAATGCAAAAGAACTGCTTTATTAAATATTCTCTTTAAACCATGAATATAGTTCAGTGGTACAGCACCTGTCTGGCAAACATGAAGTCTGGAGTTCAGTGCCAGGTACCGAAGATAAGTAAGTAAATAAATAAATAAATATTCTTTTAAAATATATTCCTTATATTTTTTAATATTCACCGGCTAATTGAATGACCAGCCAGTGTATGCTCAAAGTGAATTTTGTTCTCTATTTTGTTTAGATTATATGATATAAAATATGCAAACAAAAAACACATTAACTTTTAGATTATTTGTACATAAAATTTTAAAATATTAGAATTCTAGGATAACTACATGCTCCTTTTAAATATAATACCACTTAAGATTTCCTATTGCTCAAATTGTTATTATTTCTATTCAAAATACTGAAAGTGTATTCATTTATGTCCATATTCTTTTTTTTAGCTTTAACTAATTTTTAATATTTGTGTGTGCTTCAATTCTTATTGTGTTGATTACAGAAATGCAGATATTAAAACTTCATAGAGATACCACTACATCCATTACAATGGCCAAGATTAAACAAAACTACAATCTTGTTTGCAAAGATATGTATTAATTTAGCACTCATACATTCATGTTAGAAATGTAAAATGATACAGGTACTTCGGCAAAGAGGCTTGGCAATTTCTTCTTAAATATGTGCTTACCCTGGGATTTAGCAGTAATGGCTCTTAGATATTTATTCAAGAGAAATTAGAACGTAGTTTCACGTAGCAATGAATTTACAAATACTGGTGGCAGTTTTATTCACAGTCCCCCAAACTGGAAACAAGCCAACATCTTTTACTTGGTGAAGGTCCCAAGCCTATTAGTAGTACAACACGTGGTCTCCTGATACAAAAAAGGCAGATAAAGCTTAAAAGCATTTGCAAGTGAAGCTAGACTCAAAAAGCACATAGTGTGTCCTGACATCCTGGGAAAAGGAAAACCGTGGGCGGAAAAGCCGCGCGTCTCTCCACCGGGGTGGGATGAGGGCGGCAGTAGAGGTGGAGCCCAGGGCAGAGAGCTGTGTCACCTTCTTACGGTGCTGAACACACACTGTTTGTCAGACTCAACGTAAAAGGAAAGGGGTGAGTTTTACTGTGTATAAGTCATACCTTGATGAGTCTGTCCGAAAGTTCTCCCTGCCCCTTAAGGATGTAAGTAAAATGTGTACAGAGAAGTGCTGTGGTGACTGGAATTTGCTTCTGAGATAACGGCCAGTAGAAGTGGAGATGGACTGAAACGTAGTGGACCAGAGGGGGCGTGCATGTGGGTGCGCATTCTACTCCCCTTTCCTATGTGTGTGAAATGCTCTGGTGATTTTTTTTAATATGGTGGCTATAAAATGGATTCTTACGTTTTAAAGTTTTTTTTTTTTTTATTTTTTTTAAATAAAAGTACAAAAATGTATTAACAAACAGACACCAATTAGCATAAAAAATAGTACAATCACAACTGATCTATAGACAAGGTGACATGGTCTCAACAGTGGTTATTGGTTTATCCATTGATATCTTCGAAGTGTAAATATATGAACCCATGTACAGACATGCAAAATTGGTCAGACCATTAATCCTCTCAACAACAGAAAAACACAAAAACCAAACATCCAAAGACAGAAAACAAAACAGGCAAACAACAACAACAAAAAAAAAAAACACCAATAGTTGCTGCTTTGCATATTGATATCTTCGAAGTGTGGTCAGGATAATACATACAGACATACAATATTGATCAAATAAACCGTCATCAATTATTCCTTAGCATTAAGTGATATAATACAATAGTAGAACCATGTTAGCCCTACTGCATATATGTATATTCATATATACATACATACATTTCTGTCTCTTTCTTTTCTCCTTTCCCTCGTCCCATCTGTTCTTTGTTTTTGAACAGATTTCCTTCATGTCTCTTAGTTTATATTCCCACCCTCGGGTTCTTACACCAGTGATACAATGCGTTGCCTGCACATGTATCGCTGATATATTTCACTTATGAGTATGGACTCCAGTTTTGACCACTTGCCTACAAAGTTCTCAAAACTGTCTTTCTTTATAGCTGAATAATATTCCATTATATAAAAATGCCACAATTTTTTAATCCAGTCTTCTGTGGATGGGCACTTGGGTTGCTTCCACATTTTAGCTATTACAAATTGTGCTGCTATAAACATGGGTGCACAT